>CBVK0101039975.1:0-11423 GCA_900067695.1 Picea abies | reverse complement strand
CGCTCTTCCGATCTCACAATCTATTTGATGGAAGTGTACTTTTTTATTGGAGCAAATGTCTCATCATAGTATTCTCCCTCTTTCTGGGAGAACCCTCTAGCCACAAATCTCGCGTTGTACTTCTCTATGTTGTCATCTGCAACATGCTTGATCTTGTAGATCCACTTGGAAGTCACTACTGACTTCCCTTCCGGTCTCGGAACCACTTCCCACACATCATTTTTCATGATGGACTGGTACTCCTCCATCATGGAATCCTTCCATACTTTCTACTTACCATCTTCCTCAAAAGTGGAACATTTTGAATCAATGATTTTACTCATCAGTGCCACATAGCTGGAAAACTTGTGTGGTCTCTTGCTCTCTCTAAAGGATCCCTTGGGAGCCGCATGTCCTTCAGCTTCCTACAAAGTGTTATGGAGCCAGGCTGGTCTATTTCCGGTCACTGTAGCTTCTCTCTAGCTCTACCTTCTCATTCTCGTCTCTCTAGAATGGGTTCCTATGGAGTAGAGTCAACCATGAATGCATCCCTTGGATATTTTTTCTCCTCTCGGTCCTCATATATGTAATACTCCCTGGATATTCTGAAGGCTTCATCTTCATCAAACTTTACATCTTAGCCGATCTCAATCTGTCTCTATTCGTGAATATATATTATGTGAGCCTTCAAAGTCTCACTATATCCAACGAATATGCCCTTCTTTCATGAAGGCTCCAACTTCATTCTCTTTTCCTTGGGAACATGTATATACATTGGGCAACCAAATATTCTCAGGTGGCTGAATTTTGGTTACTTTCCCATGAATACTTCTTCAGGTGTCTTGTTCCCCAATATCTTGTGAAGACTTCTATTCTGAACATACATAGTCATATTGGATGCTTCTTCCCACAAGTGCATGGGTAGGTTCTAGTCATGGATCATCGCTTTAGTTGCTTCCAAAATAGATATATTCTTTCTTTTTGCAATCCCATTTTGCATGGGTTTGTAGGGAGTTGTTAACTCCCTCTTAATTCCTGCTTCTCTGCAATATTCTTTGAACTCATTTGAGGTGTACTCACCTCCATTATCAGATCTCAAGATTTTAATTTTCCTTCTAGAGAGATTCTCAACTAAAGCTTTAACTTCTTGAAACTTTCTGAAAACTTCATCTTTCGCTTTCAAGAAGTAGATCCATGTCTTACATGAGTAATCATCTATGAAGATGACATAGTATACAAATTTACCCAGGGATGGAACTGTCATATGTCTACATACATCTAAGTGTATGATGTCCAAGATCCCCTTGGATCTATTTTCACTGGTTGTAAATATTCCCTTTGCATTCTTTCCAAGTGCACATCCTTTACAAACTCCATCATGTTCTACATGTGTATCTGGTGGACCTGTTACCATATTGCTCGGAACTAGTAATGCTTTGTAATTTAGATGAGCAAGCCTTTGATGCCATAACTCACTAGAGCTAACGTTGTTGTGTACAATGGCTTGTTCTTTGTTTCCTTTCAACTTATATGATCCTCCTTTTCAAACACCAATCATGGTAGCAAAATCTGTGCTAGAATTCTTGGGCCATAGAAGAATTTGGCCATCCACAAAAGCTACCCTAAAACCTTTATCTTCTAAAGCAGAAATAGAAAGAAGATTCTTCTTCAAGCCTTATACAAACGATACATATTTAATTGAGATGGAATTACCTTAATCAAGTTGGTATGAGGCTTCTCCTACTCCTTTTACTGTGTGTCTAGAATCATCCCCAAGCTCCTATTGAAGGGATGAACTCTTCTCTGTTAATTTCGTGAGGGAACTTTTGAATCCCGTCATGTGCTTGGAAGCACCACTATCCACAAGTCAAATGTCACTTCCTTGAGTGATAGTACCTGTGAGGGCTGAGATAAATATATATTCTTTGTCCTTTGATTCCTTTTCCTTCTTCTTAGATGTGGGATCTTTTATGTTTGTTGCATGTGCATGATGTTTCCTCTTTCCTTTCCCAAGAGGACATTGAAAGGCATAATGTCCCAACTTCTTACAAGTGTAACATATGATTTTAGATACATCCTTTTATGGTGTGGTCTTTTATATTTCTTCAAACGTTTTTCTCTCCCTTCATTCCTTTTCTTCACATGAGCAGCAAGAGCTTGATTTTCTTCGTCATTTGTCTTCTGCGATTTGGATATCAATCTAGATTCTTCTTGAATAGAATTTGTCCATAGCTTGTCAAATTTGGGAAACTTAATTCTTGCACAAATTCCTTGAACAAATGGGTCCCAAGAAGAGGGAAATCCATTTAGTGTAGTGGTTACAAGTTCTACATTATCCACTGAGTCTCCAATGGCTACTAGTTGGTCCTTGATCTGCGAAATTCTCATGAAGTAATTGGAGATTGTTTCTGACTTATTCATCATCAAGTTTCTGAGTTGATGTCTTAGAGTTAGCTTATGGCTAGTGTTATTTATTTCATAAAGTCTGGTTAGGGAATCAAACATTTCCTTTAGTGTCTTTGGTTCAGATACATTAGGTATCAGGTGATCCTTGATCAAGTCTATCAAGATCCTCTTGGCCTTGACTTCATTCTTTCTTAACTTTGCTTTGGCTTCTTCTTCTTCAGGTTCTGGAATCTCTTGCTTGATATGATCTAGAGACTCATTCTTTTATAGAATGATAAGTACCCTATGCTTCCAAGATATGAAGTTATCTTCTCCATCCAATCTATCTTCAACTCTCATATTGGTAATAATTTTTTCCAGTAGAAACCCTAGATCTGAGAAATTTCAAATTTTCGTACTTGTCCAGTCCAGACTACAAAATAGAGTGTTGCAGAGGGTGTGCTAGGGTTGGGTGACTTGCTTTGTAGTGGGATTAATCCCAATGACTTGGAACTAGTGCTCAACAAGCTTGACAAAGGATTGTGTAGTTGCAGCTTTTCAAGATCTTTCCTTGCAGCTGTTATACCGTCTTGAAGGTAACCATCTCTGAAACCATGTTAGATTTTTTTTATTTTCAAAGCAATAGATTTACCAGTGTTCTTAGATATTATTTTACGTTAACAATTATACCATGCAATGAAAATATGAACAACATAAACAAGTACAAACAACACAAGCGTTTATCTTGGGAAAAACCCCAAATGGGGGAAAAACCCAGCCAACCTTTCTTAGATAGATTCCGTCCAAAATAATCCAACCATGGACTAGCTCTTAAGAACAAACAAATAATGAAGAAACCCTAGAAAAAGGTTAGTGCACAAGATAGAGCTAGCATACCAAGTAGATACATTAGCAGTACCATACAGAGATAGTGCACCTCTTCTCAAGGAGAGCACACAAGAGAGAAACTGCCACCAAGAATAACCAAGAACCTCCAAGAGTTGCAGTGTTGTGTCTTTCTTCCTTTCCTCAGATTTGCGCCTTCTTCTAGAGTGAGATATGAGTGACTGAGTGTGTACAAATGAGAAAAGTGTCACCTTATTTATAGTCTTGAAGTCACTTTATTTGGGTTCAACTTCTTTTCTGGGAAGTTCCATTTCCCTTTTATCTTTTTCCTATGATCCGACTTCTCTTTCTTGAGGTTCCAACTTTACTTTATTCTTTTCATGTGGGTCGGCTTCTCTTCCGGGGTGTTCTTCCACTGTTCAATGGTCTTCCTTGGAATTTTGGAATCTTCTTATCTTCTAAGAAAGGTTGTTTAGGATGAAAATGCTTCCCACAACTGTAACACACCCACAATGGGGCATAAAAATTTTTGCTTTTCTTAATGGACAGATTCTCCATCCATGGTTTCTAACTTGGAAAGTCGGGGAACCAGTCCGACCTCCTAGTCAACAATCTCTGATTTTGGAGCCAAACAAATCTCTAAAACCTTGATGGTCTCATTCTGTAATTAGACGCAGACCCTTTCGGTTTCCTATTGTGGTTCTAAAGGTACCTGTGACCCTCCTCTTCGTGCCTATGAAATATCAGAGTTTGGGCGCTAGCTCCTTTTTTTATAAGCCCCTTTCTTGATATGACCTTGGGTGATAACCTCACATGACCACGTGATTGTAGGCACAACCAAGGGTGGTTTGAAACCAAACTACTTTCCCCCCCACAATTCATCTTGACCCTACACGTGTCCTTTCTAAAAAACCATGGTCTGGATTGCGGCCCGCCCTCAACTTTTAGAGTTCGCACACATTTGGTCCCCGAAATGTGATGGGATNNNNCTTTTAGAGTTCGCACACATTTGGTCCCCGAAATGTGATGGGATCATCAATCCCATCGACCTTGATGGTGCTTATGAACTAACGGCTCAGATCCACCCTTTCTGAATCTACGAATCAGATCTAACCTTTCTAAATCAACGGTTGTGATTCATTTCGTGATACGGGTTTCGGGAGTTTCAAATCTCAACCCTCTCTTCTTCCTCAGTAGCTATCTTCTTGAGTGGAAGATCTGCTGACACCTGTCACTACAGATGTGTGGCTATGATTTCCTCTGTGAGTCCAGCCTTCAGGAGTTTCAGTTCTCAAACTCTCATTTCTTCCGGAGAGATTTCTTCGAAATGGCAGATTGTCTGCCACGCATCCTCGTCAATCGACAGTTTTGGTCCCTCTTCGGGACTTTGGCCTCCTCAACCAAATCAATGGTCCTTCAGCTCCCTCCTCGGTCAACGATAGAGATCTTTTTTCATATTTCTGTGGTGAGGAATTTCAAAATCATTTGCTGGAGAATCCACAGTTGTTTTCATTTTGTCATCGACATTTCGAATCCGGATCGGAATTCATCATCAGGACTAATCATCAATTAGAGAGCTAGCTGATCTTAGTCATTAAATGACAAAATGAAAACAACTATGGATTCTCCGACAAATGATTTTGAGATAGAGATCTTCTCTGGGTATTTGGACCTTTTCCTCATCTATTTTCTTCCGGAGTTCTAGATCTGGCACCACGTGTCCACCTTCACATCGAAAGATCTCATTGCTTCAGATTTTCGGTCTTCAAAAATATCAAATCTCAACTCTTGCTTTTCCCCAATGGCTTTCATTCAGAATTGATAATTTACTAACGTGTGTCCCTCTAGGATCAACAGCTGTGATCCCTTCTCATCTTCGGACATCAAATTTCTCAGTTCTCAACTCACTCCTCCTCGACGTCTGCGGATTGTTGTCGCGTGTCCTCTCGAATCGGACGGTTGATAGTTACTTCGGGTCTTTCCATAGATTTATGCCACGTCCGCCTTAATCTGGGGGTTATGAATTACTTTGAGACTTTACCCGGAGTCCATATATTGACACCACGTCTCTTCTGGATTAGATGGTCCAGATTCACTTCGGGTCTTCGGGGTTCAGCAGTCTCAATTCTCAACTGAAACCCTGGTGCGATTCACCCAGAGCTCGTGATCTATTAACGCATGTCCTATTTAAATCAACTTCCCTTGTCTCCTTTGGGACTTCGACCTTCATAGATCTCAGATATCAGTTTTCCTCACTCTTTATTTCTCCTGAAATGGTTTTACTTGGAGTCCATGATCTGATGACATGTGTCCTCCCGTAGATCGATGGCTCCCAGCTGCTTCGATTGTTCAAGCTTCAGCGATTTTGAACTCTCCTCCTTCGCGTTCTCCCAGAGTGCTTCCACCCAGAGTTCACGATCTGTCTCCACGCACCCTTTTGGATCTACGGTCCAAATTCTCTTCAGCTTTTTGGCTCTTCAGATTTCAGGGCTTTAGGATTTTGTCTTACTCCTCACTTGGAAACCTCCAAGTAGTTTTCCCCAAAGTCTCCAATCTATCGACACGTATCTCCTATTGGTCGACGGATAAGATCTACTTCAGTCGTTTGTCCTCCTCCTTGTCCATAAACCTCTGAAGTTATGGATCTTATGCCACCTGTCCTCCTTGATGATGGATGGTCTCAAATTACTTTAGAACTTTGGGACTTTGACAAGTCCACTCTCTTGTGTACACAAGGGTTAAGTCTCGTGTGCTTACTTCCAGATCCAATGATTACTGGTCCTTCATGCTCAGATTCAACATATGGAATCTATTCCTCTCCTTTGTGCTTATTTTGTTTAATGCACATTGATCCAATGGTCCATGCTCCTCTCCACAACTGATCTAATGGTTGTTGTCTCTCCTCCTACTGAGCTTTCGACTTCCTCTAGCTTAGAGGATTTTCTAAGTATTAAAAGGCCTCAGCCTTTGTTCCTCCTACGAGTCTGTCTCTTGGACCTCGTCTGAACTTCTGAAAGGCAATTATCTCTTTTGAGCTTGATCTTCTTGAATATCTCAATTTCCCACGAACTCCTTGTGTTTCAGGGATCTCGTCAAACTCAGATCAAAGGTCCACGGTGATCGATGGCTCACAGTAATTGCGGGGCCCCAACATGCGTGCTCTTTATCAGAGAGCTCAACCTCCACAATCTGGAGAGTGCTCGCTCGACTCTAGTCTGATCCTAGTCGTTGATCTTCCATACCCAACGAGATCAACAATGTGGGTTGATTGTGGGGTCATGAACTAGCAGGTCCGCTAAATTCACCTTCGCACTTTGCAATGATTCCCAACTGTCGATTAAATCAAGCAGCTAGTGTTTGATTTGGTAACTCCAGTGAGTACTTAAGTCGATCTGACGATCAAGATGACCTCTCCTCCCATTAAATAACTTGCATCCATCTTCGTTGTCATATTCTTAAGTCATGGGTAGTTCTGGCAACTTGACTATCATCTACCTCCTAGATCTGATGGTCAGGACGGTTCCCGGCATCCTCAGATCTAAGGCTCAGAGTTAACTTCAGGACTTTGGGGATTTTACCTCCCTTACAACGAAATCGCTTAGTTCTCTGAACTCACGAAGTTCAAATGACTCCAAGGGTTAACTCCCACACTCTTTCTCATATCCAACGGTCACGATAGACTGTGGCTTCTTCCGAACAGAATTCATCTATTCGTCTTCCAAACAAGGGACCTTCCCTTTTGATACTTCAGCCCCGCTACTCTTCCTAAGGTTTGTTAGCTCTGAGGGGCTTAAGAGATTTGCGCTCTTTCTCTTGAATTTAACGCTTGGAAAAACCCTTCCGCACACCCCCTACACTCATTCCTCAACTCTAGAACTTGAGTGGTTCTCGGTCTCTACCTACCTCGCAAAGAGCCTATGCATACATGCACTATCTCTCCTGAGCTTTAACAGACTCCCTCCTCCAAGGGACTCAGAAAGACTAGGAGTGTCAACATGCATACGTGAAATTATGTCAAAGGTCGACAAACTCACAGTTTGTAGATCTAGCTTAAGCCACTACAGGGCACAAGCATTTATGAATACAAACACGTCCAATCCATACTTTCTTAAATACACAATTTAAACATGAATAAAGAGATACAGTATAACCATCAAGCAAACATACACATCCCTAGGTCCTTCACAGTATATCCCATTTCATTACATAATTACAGTGTAATTTCACAGGGTATGAGAATACTTATCTATTACAAGTTGCATCCAACCAACTGACTGTGGGTGTGCACCTTTCCACCCAACCATAGGCTCAAAGGAATTCATTCTTAGTACTCTGGCCACCCCAATGTCAATCCATGATATCACTAGGGAATTTACGCCATCTCTTAGAGAAACTCTCTCTGTCACAACGACCCTATGAGGTTTATCAGATGCTTCCTCATCATCAAGCTTGCATTCGGGTCATGTTAACAACCATTCTTGTCTTGGGCACAAGAGTATCCGGCTCTGCAGGTTGCATGAGAAGCGCCCAAGCGCAATAAGAAAAAAATCTCATTTTAGGCTACAAATCAAGCGAGCATGCAAATTTATGTCGTCAGCGACCGAGATCCATCAATAGAGCAGATCAACGGTCATCGGGTTTTTGGGGCTACCAAGTTGCCCAAGATTTAGCACAAAAGATTTAGCACAAGAGATAGCACCCATATTTCAAGACAAATATGGGTCGTCCAATCCAGTTGGGACAGGTGGCAGCCATTCGGCATTTCAGGGATTGGCGTTTCAAGAGACAAGGGACCTCCCATTCACTGTCGCTAAAATTGTCGATCGACGAAATGCCGAAGGCACCTTTGGAGCTGAGCCCACAGTCCTAGCGCTAGGTCATGTCAAGCGAGCCTGGGAATGAAGGTAGCCCCCTTTTAAATAAAAAATGCTATCTCGGTCATTCATCTGAAGGACACACGACGCACATCCGTTCTTTTGCAGTTTAGTCGATCGGGATTTCAAGGAAGAAGTGCATCGTGAACTCCCGGTGCAAGAAATCTCGAAAGGATCGGGAGGACATGCGGCGCATGATCTAAACCACGGGTGGGGCCCTTCGGTATTTTCATAGTGTCAGCATCGAAGACGTAATCTTAGCCATCCATCCAAAAGGACGTGTGGTGCATAATTAAGGTGGTGTATGACAGAAGAGTGCAGGCCAGATTTGATTGAAGAGACGCCTCATCTCGAAAGTCTAGGAGGCCTCTGTTGGGCAAATATTTAGGAGTATATATACTTAGTTTTGATATTTTTCAATGGATCGATGGTTGAGCAAGGCTCCTAGTTGTAAAAATTTAATGAAGCACTGTTATTTCTGGTTATGCATGGACTTTTGAGACTTCTTGCCTTATGAATGTCAGTTTCTTTCATGTCTTTGTTTACACTGTGTTAGAGCAGCTCGAAATTGGAGGATCCAGTCGAGTTGTAACTGTTATAGGATGATGTAGGTTGGATCATTGTAACAGTTTCCTTGTTTCGAATCGGTCTCTGTGATTTTCTTAGCGTTGAACAACTTGGAATTGGAGGATCCAGTCAAGTCCCCCTTTCAATTTCTCAAAGCCCTGAACCAAGAGGATCTTTCATTCAGAGTTTTTCTTCTACAAATTGTTGAAAGGCCTGTTTCTTGAGGTAGTTTGCTCACTCTTCTTACCAAGTCTTCCACCTGCTCATCTTTTAATCAACTCACTGACTGAAGTTAGATCAAAACCTCCTTTGTTCCTTACATACCAGACCTAGTCCCCGAGTTAGAGTGTTATCTTCTCGAGTCTCTACCCATTTGATCACCCATTAAAAACTACCGTGACATAAAATTGATGGGCGTTGGGCTCTGCTCCTACAAGCAATCTAGGAGTGACTTCTAACACTAACATTTTTGGCATCTTTGCCAGGGACGAAGTTGAAGATTTTCCCTGGGCAGAACGACATTGAGCCTCTGATTCTGAAGGTGCATCAGACATCAAAGCCCTTAAAGATTGCTACTGTGCACCTGGAGACTCCACTGTGGCGACTTCATTGTTTCCACATCACTGTTTCAGCTGTGACTACTATTATCACACCTGAAAGCTAACCCTAAGCAGCTTTCTCGAGAAGGATTCAATAGCTGCTTTCTCAGCCTGAGAAGCTTCCTAGGGTAAAGACAATGTTAAGATCTAGCCTTTGATGGTGAACAAGGACCAGACACACTTGAAGCTGCACATCCTTCACCTGACAACTCCATGATTCAAGGATCGATTGGCAACTCCACTAGTTCGGTATGGAGAAAATTTTGGCTCAAAGGTTTTCTTTCTGTGACTTTTCTCAAATAGTTGGTTTTCCTAATGCACTTCCTGATAGAGACCAATGGGAAGATTTCCTCCCTGAATTTCATGCATCAGATTGGGAAGAACCAGCTGAGCATTTACTGGACTTCCATGAGGCTATCCACCGACACAATATCACGCATGAGGATGTCTGGATTAAGCTCTTTAGGTATTCATTGAAGGGAGCTGATCTTGAATGGTGTCGGTCTCTTCCCTCCACAAGCATCCGCTCTTTAGTAGGTTTTCATACAACTTTCAATTCATTTTGTAAAGACTACTATCCAGCTGTTCACTTGTTTGAAAACTGTTGTGAAGAGTTTTATTCGCTTCATGAAGCCTCTGTTGGCCCTGAAGACCATGTCCATAATGAAGCTTTTACTATGGAGGAAAGAATTTGCCATGAAAAAATAGAGGTGTTGAATGATATTAATTATGTTAGCTCTAGAACGGAAGCATCTGACATCATATCAGATGCCTCTATTCTTTTAGATGTTCATAATGATCAGCATGCCTCTGGTGGAAATTGTGAGTTTATAGAGCAGATGTGGTCCATGGTAGATGGCTC
This sequence comes from Picea abies, assembly GCA_900067695.1. Lineage (NCBI taxonomy): Eukaryota > Viridiplantae > Streptophyta > Pinopsida > Pinales > Pinaceae > Picea > Picea abies. The sequence goes on along the minus strand of CBVK0101039975.1, from coordinate 1,311 downwards.
ACCTAAGTATTGGGTTGAAGCAGATATTCCTAGCAGCCCTGCTTCTAAGGACGGAGGCCTTCCCGATTTTAAAGAAGAAATTTTTGTGGAAAAGGTTTCCTCTCTTTTCCCCTAGGGGGTTTCTCACGATATATTTGTACTTTGGATTAAAGAGAAAAGGATTATGTATGAGAATCCAGAAGCAACAGGTCTGACTGTCCCTGAAATAGAAATTTTCGATGGGATCACTGTTCTGGAGGAGGGGCATATCAATGAAGAACAACCCCTCTTTGATGTATATTATAGTGATGATGAGTAGCAAGATGATCCTACATTTGATCACTATAAATATACTGAAGAGCCAGTCAGCAAGCAGAACCACCCCATGGTCCCTATTTATGATGAATACAAATCTGACCCCGGGGAGAGCCAAGAAGAGGAAAAGGAACCAGAGGAATAACTGAGCACATATTTCATTCCAGAGCCATTCAACGAGCAACTACTGCCTGAGATCAGTGAGCCTACGTTAGTTGTCCACTCACCTGTGCTTATCAAATATATTCAACCACATGTGAGCAACTCTGTAGCAGAGGAGGCTGCTTGTCACCAATTTTTTGAAATTTTCCACTCATTCTATGAACCTGTCGATGAATACATGGAGTGGCATATCCTTTATGCCTTGGAGCCACCCTATTCTGTATCAACTTCACCCTGTGAGGAGAAGTTGAAGAGTGTAGCCATTCTGCTGTCACAGTTACACTATCTACTGGTGATTATCGACAGAAGGAAGGAGCTTCTATCTAGGAAGCTTCTTGAATGGCTATGGTGGAAGTTTTCTTTCACCTAGCCCCATGTAAAGGATTCTGATAGTTTAGGACTGTACATAAATAAGCTCTTTTGAGCATGTATCTTGTTTTGTTTTACTTTTACTTTTTCATCCTGTATTTTTAGCAAGGGATGTTTTGAGCATGACTCCATAGCCCAACAGCAAGGCACTGAATCTACAAAAGTGTTCTTAGAGCATCACAGGGATGACTCTATCCCCCATGGAGCCAAATGTTAGCGATATTTCTGGTAAGGGGGGGCTAAAATTCGAAGGAATGGGTAAAAAACCCACTTGTCCTAAGTTTGGGATACAAATGTGCCTATGTTTAATTGGGAATCAATTCTGGATGGCAGGATTTCGCGCGCCCAGATCAATGGCACGCATCGGATTCCGGAGCCCCCTCACCCGCCTACCTTTAAGTGAAAGAGGGGTCTGGAATCGAGGGTGCACCTCTTCAACGATCGAGATCAAAGCGCCCGAATCAACGACGCTCAAGGCAATTCTGG
>CBVK0101039973.1:12908-33986 GCA_900067695.1 Picea abies | reverse complement strand
CCGCTCTTCCGATCTCACCGTGCCGAAGTTACTAAGTTCCTTCAAGGAACGCCGAAACCATCTACCCCGGTAGTCTTGTCCCAGCCCTTCTCGTCTCAGCAGCAGGCCTCGTTGGTCATCCATGACCAACCCTCTACTTCTACGACATCATATAGGCCTCGTTGGTCATCCATGACCAACCCTCTACTTCTACGACATCATATGTTTTGATGTGTACTGGTGATTCTATGAAAAATAATGTTGCACTCACGACTAGAGCTAAATACTATACTCCATCTAAGGAGAAGGTTGACGATTCACCTCCTACTCTGGTTCAGCCCTCTCCACCGAATCTAGCTACAAACGGTCCTCTTCATCTCGAACGACCGAGTCTTGATACAGTTCTGCAACCACCCCCAAAAGGTGTCGTTAAGAAATCATCTTTCAATCCTCATGCTCGTGTGGCCCAGAAGTATAGCATTATCGAAGATCTGGCCCAAGCACCTTCAACGATGTCTACCCTTGAAGTCCTTTAGTCTTGTCCTGCACAATGAAGGGCTCTGTTGAAAGTTATAGGTGGAATTGATCCAACATATACAAATTTGATAGTCTTTGACTTGGAAGACCATATTCCAAGGTTACCCCCACAACTTGCGTTTCAAATAAAAGTTGTTGTCGCCGACAAGAATATTTGTCGAACTGTTATCGATGAGGGTGCCTCTACGTGTGTAATGTCTTTCACTTGTTGGAAAGCCATTGGCTCTCCTCCTTTAAATGAATCACAAAATACTTTGAAAGCCTTTAATGGATTGGGTTTTAAGCCTTATGGTGTTCTTCCGTCATTGCCTGTTACTCTAGAGGGTAAGACAGTCCAAGTTGAAGTGGAAGTTTTCGATGCTCCCTTGGATTATAATCTTCTACTTGGTCGTAGCTGGATAGATTCTATGCACGCTGTTGTGTCAACGCTTTTTTGCGTCGTACGATTTCCTCATCAAGGAAGATTTGTTACAGTTGATCAACTTGCCTTCTTTAATTCTAATACTCGTACTGGCAACGTACCGCTCATAGCCAAAACCCCTCCAGGTTACGAGAATGTCGGTGTCGGCCTTTTAAAGGACTCTTCATTAATGGGCACTTTCCCCATACCACCTCCACCTGATATTCCGTGCCCGTCAGTTGCTTCTATTAATATGATCTTTGCATTACCTCATGAGCTTCCTGTGTCTTTTGACCCTTGGATAGTCCCTGATCTAGGAGATCATACTTGTTTCGGCAACATTATGCCGTTAAGTCTGGTTGAGTCTGCTTATCAAGCTATTCAATCGACAACACCTTCTACATTTTCTCTTGATGAGTTGTCTTCTGATCCTTTCCGTGTCATATTTCCCACTAACGAGATGATCATGTCCGTCATGGAAGACACCCCTTGGGAAGATGGGCATCATCGTTCCATACTGTTTCTGGAACAACACACTCTAGAGAATTACCAACGGATTTCGACTCCGTCGACCATTGTTGTCATATCGACCGTTCTTGGATCTACACATGATGTGTTTGCCAAAGGGAACCTCAGTAACATTTCTCCCATGATTCCCATTGATATATCAGTTAAACCTCGGATTGTTGAGAATGTTCACATTGGAGCTTCGTGTTCTCCAAATGAAATTGTCACCTATACTGCTCTGTTTAAATAATTTCGTGACATATTTTCCTGGAGTTACGAAGAGATGCCAGGTATCGACCCTGCCATTGTTGTGCATGAGATCAAGACATACCCCAGAGCTAAACCAGTCCAGCAGTGCCTACGTCCAGTCCACCCATGCAAAGCGGTGGCTATCAAGCTTGAGGTTGAAAAACTTCTCAAAGCCGGTTTTATTTATCTCGTGGCTCTGACAGAATAGGTTTCCAACCCTATATCGATTGATAAGAAAGGTGGTAGTATATGTGTTTGTGTTGATTATTGAGATATTAACAAAGCCTATCCAAAGGACAACTTTCCAACCCCTTTCATCGACCAGATCGTCGATGACTGTACCGACAGTGAAATCTTTTCTCTCATGGATGGATTCTTCGACTATAATCAAATTAACATCACTCCTGAGGACCAACATAAAACTGCTTTTATTTGTCCTTGGGGTATTTTCGCCTACAGGAAACTTCCCTTCGGTCTTAAGAACGCAGGTGAAATGTTTCAATGTGCTATGTCTTATGCGTTTCATGATATAAAGCATATCGTTCAACCTTATTTGGACGATTTTCCAGCTCATTCTTTACGCCGAGTCGATCACCCCGATCATCTCCGAGCAATTTTCATTCATTGTCAGTTCTATCGCATTCGTTTTAACCTGCATAAGTGCATATTTTGCGTAGAGTCTGACCGTCTTCTCGGTTTCATTGTTTCACGTCAAGGGATCTGGGTAGATCCTATTAAGGTTGAGGTGATTCTTAATCTCCCTCCTCCTTCTTCGCTGCGCCAGTTGCAAAGTTTGCAGGGAAAAGCAAACTTTCTTCATTGTTTCATCCCTAATTATGCTGAGATTACTTGAGGTTTTACAAGGCTACTAAAGAAAGGTTCCGAGTTTGTTTGGGATACCGTGGCCAACAACACTTTTGAAGCTTTGAAGTTGTCCCTCACGAAAGCTCCACTTCTCTTCCCTCCTGATTATAGTCGAGATTACTTTATTTATCTTGCTGCCTCGGAGTACACTATTGGCATGGTTCTCGTTTAAAAGGATGATGGACATGACGAACATGTTGTTTATTACTTGAGAGAAAGTCTCACTTCAACTGAAGTCAAGTACCAACATATTGAAAAACTGGCTTTGGCTGTTGTTCAAGCGATTCAACGTTTTCGTCATTATATTCTCTCCAGGAAAACTACAGTGATTTCACATTGAAACCCCATGCAACATATTTTGTTACGTCATTTGCTGGGGGGAAAGTACTCCAAGTGGATTTTCATTCTCCAGGAGTTCGACTTGAAATTCGATCGCGCCACATCGAAGAAATCCTTAGTTTTTGCTGAGTTAATATGTGATTTTCCCCACTCTGCCACGAAAAATATAGCAGTAGATTCATTACCTGATGAATCACTTTTCCTTATCAACACTGACGATATTTGGTATGGAGATATCATTAAATATATCCAAACCCAAACTTTTTGGCCTGCTTTGTCTAGTACTGAACGATGTTGTGTCTGTTATCAAGCTCGTCAATACATTATCCTTGGAGACACTATTTACCGTCGAGGAATTGACTCAGTGTTTCAACATTTTTTGAATTTTGACGAAGCCGAGAAAGATTTGAATGAATGCCACTCCGGAGCATGTGGTGGTCATATGTCTGGGTATGCTACTTCCCAGAATATTTTACGTGTAGGATATTTTTGGCCTTCCTTGTTCAATGACTACATTACTGTTGTTCAAAAGTGCCATGCTTTCCAGACCTACAATCAAAAAATTCGGTCGCATCCTGCTCCCCTTCATCTTGTAGTCTCAGTTGGTCCTTTTGCAAAATGGGGCATTGATTTCATGACATGTCACCCTCACTCGGCCGGGGGGCATGGTTACATCGTTGTAGTTGTTGATTACTTTACAAAGTGGGCCGAGGCGATGCCAACATTCGATAATACTAGAAAGACTGCAGCGTTGTTTCTTTTCAACCATGTCATAGCTCATTTTGGTGTTCCTCAAGCTATCGTTATCGATCACGGTAGTCATTTTAGGAATTTTATGATGTCTGAACTTACGGAAAAGTTGAGTCTTCGTCATGATAGCTCAACACCCTATTATCCACAAGCTAATGGCTAGGTCGAAGCAATCAATAAAGTTCTTATAACTATGATTCGACGGATGATAGGAATTCATAAAAGCAGCTGGCACACAATGTTGTTTTCGGCATTGTGGGCATATCTGACATCTATTAAATCTGCTATGGGGTTTACACCTTTTCAATTAGTCTATGGTGTGGAAGCCATTATTTCAATAGAATGTGAAATACCTTCTTTGAAGCTAGTTGTAGAACTCTTACCCAATACTTTTGCTGAAGAGGAATGTCTGTTGTATCTGATGCAATTAGACAAGACTCGACGTGACGCTACTCTAGTAATAGAAGCCCATAAGAAACGTGTTAAGGCACAGTATGAAAAGCATGTCAAGCCTCATGTTTTCTCTGAAGGTGATCTAGTTCTTTTGTATGAACATGATAAAGATGTCTTAGGAGCTGGGAAATTCCAACCAATGTGGCATGGTCCTTACATTGTTCATAGAGTGTTGGAAAAAGGAGCGTATGAGCTATTTGATTATGATGGTATACCTTTGAGTTAACCCAGGAATGGGTTGTACTTAAAGAAGTACTATGCATAAGTTATTTGTGCATAAGTACTTGTATTTTATGTATCATACTGTGTGTGTTTTACTTTAGTTTTCTTTTTACGTTATCTGGTCTCTGCCCTTACGTGACGTTGTGTTTGATTGCCAGATGTCGGAGTATTCATTACCTTATATTGGCTTCGCTGATGGTGCTAGCCATAGTACTCGGAACCTAGCTTCCGCTGCATGGGCAATCTATGCCCCAACCAACGAAACTATATCTTTACAAGGTGTATGTCTTGGTCGTGCAACTAATAACATTGTCGAGTATAGCGCCGTTATTGAACTATTGGTTGATGTTATCTCACTTGGAATTCGTCATTTGGTTGTGCAACTCGACTCGCAGCTTGTGGTACTACAGCTAAGTAATGTCTACTCTATTCGAAGTCCTACTTTATTACGAGTGTATTTGCAAATTCACCTCTTGGAACGATATTTTAATCACATTGAATATCATCATATTCCTAGGTGTCTTAATACATTAACAAATGCATTGGCTAATTATGTATTGGACATACATTTGAACCATTTATAAATCAAACACATTTAAATTCACACAATGTAAAGTAAACCGGTAGAAGCCGTCTGTATATATATAACGATCAAAAGAGTTTGTTTTTACAAAATGTTTGTCTGAAGACCAAAATATCAAAAATTGAAGCTTATAGCTTCTACAAAGTGACGTCACGGATGACGTTCATGGTAACACACTACTGCCCTATCTACTCTGCAGAGCAGTCAACCCATAGTTGCGAAAACCCCTATAGTATGACGTTGATCGCGTCGTGGAACCTCTTCCAGAGTCATATCTGGAATATCTGTTGTAAGACCCTCTAAATTCTTCTCCAGGATCTGATAATCTTCTGCATACTGTGGGGCTACTACCGCTGCTTCTCCTCGTCACTGGATAGGAGAGGTACCAGGAGGTCTATACAGTCCAACATCTATGTTATCAACAAATATTTTGAGTTAGTCTTCAGATAAATCTATAAAACAAAAACATTTAAATATGATAAAAATTCAAAAACATTTAAAAAATAAATAAATAAATAAAAAAATTTGTGTACTTCTTACAGAGGTCTCCCCACTGAGCGTCCTTAGGTAGTGTTATATTTGGATCTTCTCGAAAATCCAACCCAGCATATGCGTAGTCATAGACCATCAGCATCTGGTTTTGTAACCAGTCAAATAAAATATCATCATATTTGACGATTGGTCCTGCCACGTGTCGGGCCATGAGCCGACACCATCGTAACATCCTCGGATCCCTAGGGCTCGACAAATTCCACTCAACCTATACACAAAATATAGGGACCCTCTCTAGGAAGAAAGACACTAACAGAGATCCATATCCAAATTGTTTCAGTTCTCCCTGCTTGCACTTGGTCAGTTGTCTTTTGATACTGCGTAATAATGCATCAGCCCAATTAAATACTCGGGGATCAGTACACTCGATGGCGTATTGGAAATAGCTCTGCAATTCCATATGGGGAGAAGCACTTTTGGCCATCTGAGCAATCGTGAAGAGAATAGTGTGGAGAGTCAATTCAGTTACTCCCCAGATTGCCACTTTCCCTTTCTTTCTTTCGGCCTCAGGTACGCAGTATTGGTTGCAGTATTCACTCATTTTTAAACCACCTGCTCTGCTGCCGGTCAGACTAACATAGGACCCATGCCTGGATAATCCGGTCAAGAAATATATGTCCTTGATGTCAATAGCTAATGTGTGAGCCCCTACAATGAAAACTTGTTGGTCCGGATCCCACATTCGGACTAGATACTCCAATAATCGGACTTGGGCTCTCATGCCCGGGATACAGAAGTATTTTAAGAGACCATAATCTCTTAAAGCAGCTATGGTGGGAGGGTGATTCTCGACATTTTCATTATCCTCCTCATGTTCTCGTTCTCACCACTCAAGCACCATGTTTGTGGCTCTTTACCTGCATAAGAAACATATAAAGATGATTAATGATCTTATTCATGCAATGAATTTTTTTTATTGGCTAAACGTTTCAAATTTTTTTGAGTTCTGCACTGCTTGCAGGTGCCATATTATGCACAGTGCAAACTTCTCGCAGGCGGCTTAAGGCCCACTTGCGAGAACGATTCATTCTCATAGATCCCATATGGGCCACCTGCGAGAATGCCTCCACGCATATGTGGTTTAAAAAATGACTTAAAACAAAAATTTTAACCAATGAAATCAAGATTTTAAACCATGAAAAGATCAGGAATGAAGAACTTACCAAGATGTTGCTGACGGCTCATCAAATGATCACCCGTAACTCCCGAAAATTGACACTGAATGCAAAGGGTAAAATGAGGGGTTTTGGAACTCAATGGTAAAAATGTGAAATGATAGGGTGAATTTAGTTACTTACTCATTTTAATTACTTTTGACTATATCAAATGTGGGTTTTTTATGTTTATTTATTATTTAAACCTAATCACTAATGTGAAAATGAGTGAAATGACTTGATCACTAATGTGAAAATGAGTGAAATGACTTGCAGGTGTGAAACATGGATGATTATGGATAGTTTTTTCTTTGGTGTGGTGTGATTTTGATTGTTTTTATGGTTTTGACATAAAACCTAGAGCGCCTTTTGTCCGTTCTTGCGCTTGTGAAAAACATAAGAATGTGATCGAGCATTGTTTTATCACTTTTTCGGGCTCACTATGGTTATACAAAAAAGGAACCCCCCTGGAGTTCTCTTTAAGCTCTTTTCAGACTCTCTAAACATGAAAAGATTGTTGAGCGACCTTGCTATTTTCACGCTCGATAAAGTATTTGAAGTATGCATCCTTCAAGCGATAGTTTAACCCTTTTTCGGTCTCGTTGGACTACTATACGAAAAATGAACTGAGAGAGTTCTCTTTTAAGTGTTTTTCCAAACTCTATAATCTTGAAAAACCTTCAAGTTTACTATCTCTGGACTCGTTAAACAAACATTGACAGACCCGTGATGGGACCGAACCACTCCTTCCTAGGGTTCATTAAAAATACTCCGAGGGACTCGTCCGAAGGATGAGCTTATATCAACAAGAATATGTGATCTTCTTCAAGCTTGCGTAAAAATAAAGAGGTACTTGCCAGAAATGGTGGGGGAAAATTTGGGAAAGGGATATGTTTCATCTTCGTATTAATTGGTAGTAAGAGTCGCTCTTGAACATGACACCCCCTATTCATCATTTGAAGCCGGTTTGGGAAATCCATTTGTCTCTCATTCGATTTGATAACAAGGTCTTTCCATATGTCATCTTTGAGTCAATGCTGCCAAATCATTGGTCGTGTCATTCATATATTCAAGAGAAGTTCGTTTGAAACCTCTATTGATTCGGCCATCTGCAGTTATCCATTCTCTCCGTGTCGGCCTTCCCTGTGTCCAGTCCAATTTGAAAAATATTGTGTTTCACCTTCAAACTCTGTTACTCATTTTGTGACATTGATGGGGGATACATCAAGGCCCTCCTATGATGAGTTTTGTTCCATCAACTTCAACACATTATCCGGAATCAAGACTTAGAAATTATTTGGTACCTTGGAACTTGCATGCCTCAATGGCGAGTTTCCTTGCTTTCAACAGTGGGTTTACATCATTGACCCCTGATCAAAAGATTCCATCAGATGTTTGACATCAACTCATTTATTCAAAATCGATGGATTGTACTTTAGTACCATGGGAGTCATTGACATCAATGGTGATTTCCCTCGCACTTGTTAACAATTACATCAATGGCCGGTAATCAAGTGGTTTCTACCATGTTCGACTTCAACACATGTAATCACATGTTAGATTCGTACTTTGGGCAATGAGATTAAAGACCCTGGATATTGTCTTAAGTGATCCAGGTTGCGATGGAGCATGTATAATTTGCGACACATAGATCCACTATGTATGTTTCGTGGCTATGTCATCTTGATTTGAAAATTTGTTGCATAGATCCACAGTGTATTCAGGTGGCTATGCTATATTGTGACGGCATGGATCCACAGTGTATGATTGGTGGCCATGAACTTTGTTTATGATGTCATCGGTCTATGATCTGAGTATGGGAATGCCTACCTCAAAAATTGGTATATATGATATTTTGCAGATGCTTGGATGTTTGCAGGTTTCCGATTAGATGTGCTCTTGGTTCTTGACACACACATGCAACTTACAAAGTCTATCGAGTGTCACTAGTTCCAATCTCAGAATTTGGGGGGCATTCTGTTATCCATAAATTTGGTCGTCATGATGATGTAATGATGATGGAGAAATCAGGCTCTTCACTAGAACACTTTCCTGAGAAAATTTACCTTTGTCTCTTTCCTGAAATCATATTTTTAAGGGAGGTTCGCAGGCTACCTATATATTTGCCTGCGAGAATGTATGATTCTTGTAGGCTGCATTAAGACAGAGTGCGAGGGGTTCACACTGTACCTAACTGCTAGGGTGCGAACATCTTCTAAAGAAGGGAAAAAGATAGATTCTCGAACCTTCTAGAAGGGAATCTTCTAGAAGGGTGAGATGGCATTCGAATGGTTATCTAAGTATTGGTTTTCCTAATATCTTGGGATCATTCCTATCCTAGTAACTAATCCATTTTCTCTTATAAATTGAGGGGAATGCTCATGGAAAAGGTTAAGCAGCAAGCTAGCAAGAGATTTATTGAAGAATTAGTGTAAGATTGTATGAAGGACTGATGCTACAGCAGCTAGAGACACCAGCAAGGTTATCAAAAGTGGTTGATCTTCTTCATGCATGATAAAGTGTGTGCATCAGAGCTAGGAGCCATCGAAAGGAGGTTTGCAACATCAAGGATCTGGTTGTAATTCTTTCTTTCTAACAATTTAATACAGTAATATGTCCCTTTCCCATAAAGATGATGTCACTTTATTACATAACTCCTTGATCATATGTATAGATTAACTGTTGAACATATTGAGTTGTTTTCACTTCTATTGGTTTGAGTTGTCTTGATCTTAACTGCACAAGAGCACTGGAGCGAAGTGGGAGCAATAAAGACTATAGGAAGCGATCATAAGGTATGTCCATGATTCTTGCCTCTTAGTAAATTCAATATTTAAAACTTAAGGAAAGTATCCTATTCTGTTTTGCTTTGTTCTATATCCAGGTGGATCTAGGGAGATCGGTTTGTGTCCTCACTTACGGATTAATCCAATAACACTCGTTGAATGGTTGCAGCCACTTTTATATCACATATATACCCCAACCAAGGGAAATCTTGAGTCTTCCTACATCTTGACTTCATCTATGTACCTCCTCAAATTCCTAACCTCACCTAGTAGATTTCACGAAGCCCTCTGCTTCTAGGAGTCGCATCCCCCTTTTGCCGACATCAACACAATTTTCCAGAAGGGTGACAGTATCTTGATTCTCATTACCTATCCAATGAGAGATCTCAGATGGCATAGGGAGAACCTCAATTTATCCCTACTATAATTTCCCCCCATAACATTCAACATCAACACTGTCTCATGTTACGGTGGGTCTTACTTCATGACCATTGCAGTTAGTTCTTATACTTGTCGAAGACCTCTGAACTTGGCTAGGCTATCAATGCCTACAAAATCCGTGATACTTCTTACAGCTGTCACTGCCTACTATTCAGAGTATCTTCATCCACAGAATTGTCTTCTACCTTTATCATGACCGCCACCGAGGGTGTTGTAGTTGTCTACATCAACACTTCATTCCTCTTTTTTGAGTTACATGACACGAGCATGGGGCATGCCTGCCTCGTTTATACACAGTTTATTTTTCACACACCTCATGGAAGGTTGAGTTCTACAGGTTCCTTTTTCCCTCCAATGAATCACTCTGGAAAATCTCACTATTTCTCTCTCTTACAACAACACTCTCAGTAGAAGAAACATTGATGGATTTCGGCTATACATATGCTCCTAACCTCATCCATTAGGGGGCATCTGTTATCACTGAAATTTTTTCCGCAAATGGTTACAAGAATTCAGCATCATCAAACAGTTATGAAGTTATCCATGGACCTGAATTAACACAAAAGCATTCATAAAAGGTCAAAAACTATACAAATAGTGACAAAATTGAAGGGCGCTATGAAGACACTGGGCACACGTGCACATGCATGAAAAAAAATGCAAGATTCGCGCACATGTGCATGATGCGCAACTGTTGTCGCAAAAAGCCACTCACTTGAGAAATGGTGCATTTATGAGAGTGGCCGACCTCCCACCCACTTCTGGTTCAGCTTCCAAGTTGATTTGACACTCAAATTTGGACTGGATTCGACTAGGTGGCTAGTCAAAGACCTAGAAATGCCCTAATTAGCCTCTTTACACACTACAAACTAGTTGAACAATAACCCAAAGGAATTCTATAAAAGGGCCATGGATACACTTCATTTTTCAAGGAATTCAAAGCAAAGTTATGCTACCATTATTCTCTTGAGGACTCTTCTGTCCTTGCCAACAGTATACTTGTATCATTGTATTGGGCAATCCATCTCACCCCTTGAGTGGATTAGCAAAGAATTATTTCACCATTTTCTTTTTCTTTTTCAAAGTTGTAAGAAGAGGTTACTTGTGGGGGTCCAAGAGCCCTCCCTTGGAGGAAGAAGGGACTCATAGTCCCCTTTCTTCTCGGTGTTTTCTTTCACTAATATCAGCCTTATTATTGGTGACATGGGTCTCATTGTTTCTTTTGTCCTTATGTCCTTATGTTTATAAATTTAGTTGTTGTTTTATTTCTTAGTTTAATTCTTAGTTGTTGTTTTATATTTCTTTTTCTAACCCTTTCCCTTGTAGTTGTCCTGCTCAACAAACCCGACTGAGCTTATAAGAACCTCTATTTTTCTCACTAAGGTGACGAAAGAGGCACAACAACTTTCTAGTTTCTTTTAGTGTTATGGACATGTCATTAATGTTATCTTTTTTCACTGTGGTAGATGTCAAGTGATTCCGAGGTGTTCATTGGGTATGCATATGGTGCTAGCCGGTACACTCGGAGGCCTGCCTCCGCAGCTTGGGTAATCTTTACACCTCAAGGCCAGTTATTATCTTCTGGAGGTATATGCTTAGGTGATACCACAAACAATGTCGTCGAGTATAGTGCAGTTATTAAGTTGCTTCATGAAGCTTTGTCATTTGGTAGCTCTCATCTCCGGGTCTATCTCAATGCTCAACTGGTTGAGTCTCAGTTAAACAGAGTATACCGGGTTCATGATCTGACTTTACACCGATGATTCCTTAGGGTACATCTCTTAGAATGAAACTTCAATTATATTACATATTTTCATGTTCCTAGGAGATTAAACCAAGTTACAAATACTCTAGCTAAACAAATTTTAGATTGGCATCTTGCACACATATGAAAGAACATTCACATAAACATGTAAATACATTTTTTTCACACATGATCCATAAGACACAAAAGACATAAAAAACCATATATAATATCATAAAGTAACTAGAGTACACAGATGGATGCAAGCACCTCAAAAATATGATCAATAACAAGTCATGGGGCTTATGCCCTCAAAAAATTTATACAAGTAGTGCTCGTGGCAAGTAAAATGTCTAGCTAAGGTTAAGGTCTGTGGGTCTTGTTATATTGATCCACAGTGTTGGCTAAATGCCGAAACAACTGGACCCATGTCTGTGGTGCCCCCACTACATGAGGCTGCATAGATGGTGGCAGGTCCTCAATATATGCCATAGGGACCATGCGAGTGAGCGCAGTAAAGTTCCACTCGACTCGTCTCAATACCCTCTCATCCTCCCTGGCTGGAAGATCTCCTGCTACTGTTGGTCCCCCTATGGCGGCAGGTGTGGCCCTAGACGAGGATGACACCTCTTCCTCACATAGTCAGCGGGTCGCACTGGTCCCACATCTGCACACAATGAACACATATCCATCAAATACTCTAGTATAACAAAAAAAAATGATATATATAACAAAAAAAACATAAAAATTACATATGTTCAACAAAAAAAAAATTGATGGAGACTTACCCATCTCTCCTCACTCCTCACCAAGGGGTACGGGTATCTCTGGATCCCTCGAAAAATCAATCCCTGCATATAGATTATCCTAGATAACTGGGATCTGCCACGATAGCCAGGTGAAGAAATCATCATCGAAAGATTCATTAGTCCTTCCACCACCCTGTCATGGCAGCAAAACCGCCCATGTACACATAGCAAGAAGAGAGGCCTGATGTCCTCGTACCACTACTCAAGGACTAAAACTTGGAACTCTCTCAAAGAAGAATGAGCATAGAATGGTCCCAAACCCAAAGTTCCTCTATGTTCGTAAACGACAATTTGTCAACTACCTCTTCATACACTCAAGCAATGTGGTACTCCAATCAAAAATTTGTGCATTTGCACTGAACTGCACAGTTCATCTATGCAAGAGATGCCTGATGTAGAGCCGTAGAACCAGTGATTCACCCAATAAGAAACACTATCGTTGTAGTGATAAGTTAGTAATCTTTCTTATGAGCACCTACGAGCTTGAGCGGTCTGTATCATCCGCACAGTATAGACCTATCAATTAAGCTATGTTATGCAACCCTGAAGGAAAATTCTGGAAGTTGACTGGTTCCCCTCTCTGGGAGAAGCCAGTCAAAAAATAAATGTCCTCGATCATGGGCACTAGTGACTTCCCCTCTAACCTGAATGCCTCTACATCCAGATGCCAGTAGTCAACCAAGCCATTCAGTAGCCTAGGTTGTGCCCGCATAAAAGGACATAGGAAAAACTTGAGTAACCCACATTGCATCAAAGCAGCCATAGCATTGGGGTCTTCCCCGACCAACTCACTAACCTCTTCATGCTCTCTTTCTCTCCAGTGGACATACATCTTGCAAAACACCAAGGCTCAGGAGGGTTAACCCTTGTTTTTTAAGATTTTTTCATTCAATAAGGGGGTCCACGTGATCTGTAATAGTGACAGTCATGTGTACACATGTGCAAGGTTTACTCTACCTGAATGTACATACGGCCTATCCTGAGACAACCTGCATGGACCTAGGGCCGACCTTTTAAAGGTCGACACCCCCCCAAGAAATGAAACCTAAAGAAAAAAAAAAGACTTAAAATACAAGATAGGAGAGTTTGTACTTACTTGGTCCAGACATAAGTTTTTTTTGTCCACTGTAGCTCCTGGAATCACCACTTTTATCAAAGGGGGTCTTTTGGCTCCAGAGTCAATTTCCAAATCAGGAATGGTGATAATGAGCTACCAGCTTCTATTTATAGACTTGTTGGCCTCTTTTTGTCACTTTTGTCGCCTCCCTTATCATTTTCTTTAAACCAAAAACCATTTAGCGTGATTCAGGAGTTGCATGGGAGGGATTTGATTGGGTTTCGGGACAATTTTTTGAAGTTTTGGGAAATTTTTGACAGTCCATGAATTTTTTTTTTCTGAGGATCAACTTGAGCATATAGGTTAGGTTTCTACCCTGACTTTTGTATCTCATTGTCTTTTTCCTTTGCCATAGGATCGATCCCATCAGGTTGCGACAAAAAACTATAATATATTCTTTAGAAGTGTCGCGACTTGGTGGTAGAGCTTACCAGAACTAGGATGCCCTAGGTAGATCCTGGTTGCATTATGGTATCCATGCTGTCTCTAATCACTGTAGGCTCAGGAGTCCTTGTTGTTTTTTCTGATTACGAGTTTGAGCCTCATTTGCATGATTCCTTTTCACTCTTGACCTCACCCTCAAGACTTCCAAAAGATATAGCAGGTCTTCTTTTAAGCCCTTTTCAGATCCTCTAAACATGAAAAGATTGTTGAGCGATCTTGTGGCCTTTCACGCTCATTAAACTGAAATTTGATGTCATGTTTGTCTGGCGGTAGTTTATCCCTTTTTCGGTTCGGACGATCAACTGTACGAACAAAGGTATACTCTATGGAACTTCAGTTCTCTAGAAGAGTACCCTCAAGTATAATTTTATCCCTTTTTCGGGCCTGAGGGACTAAACTTATGAAAAAGGAACCCCCTCGTAGTCCATAGTTAAGCTCTTTTTAGACTCCCTAAAATTGAAAAGATCACCGAGTGACCTTATTCTTTCACACTCGTTAAATTGGTCCAGAAGAACATTCCTAACGGAATCCATAGTTAATCTTTTTTCAGACTCCTTAAAAATGAAAAAATGGTCGAGTGATTTTGCCCTTATCACACTCATTAAAATGGTTTTGAATTGACGTCTTGTCGGTGCTAGTTTACTCCTTTTTCGAATCGACTAGACTATCTTTGAAAAAGGTACCCCAATGGAGTCTTCGTTTATATTTTTTTCAGACTCTCTAAATATGAAAAACCACTGAGCTTACCTTCTATGGGCTCATTAAACTTACATCAAAGGACGTTACCATTGTGTGTCTTATTAATCACATTTGCATACCCGCGTCTTTGGCCTAATGCCGGCTCCATGTTGCTCTCAACTGAACCATCTGAGGCATGCCTTATATGCAAGCCCTGTAGCATTTTACCTCTACGTCTTGACACCTTTGGCCCCTGGAGGATTTTTCTCGAGTGTCCTTTTTTCGCATATGTCTCTTTGTCCTAAACATCCCTGTGTTCTGTGCACTTGGAACTAGTATGTTTGCGACACTCGATTCTCCTTTGTAACATAACATTCTTTTATTCTTTTTCCAAAATTATTGAAAAAGACAAAAAAATCAAATATACCCCAAAAAGAGGAAGGGAAAAGTATTTTCTTTATTGGCATCATAATGAGTCACCCTTGGATAAATCACATCTGTCCATTTGTTCGTCAAACTATGGGATGTAATACGACCTTAGGAAGTTATTCCCGCTACATAGAGTTGTGTCCTCCTCTCTCTGGTTATTCTTCCAAACATATGGAGAGTTTGTGTTGCCTCCTGCTTCGTAAACTTATGATTAATGTCATGTTGCCTAAGTCTCATC
Source organism: Picea abies (assembly GCA_900067695.1). Taxonomy (NCBI): domain Eukaryota; kingdom Viridiplantae; phylum Streptophyta; class Pinopsida; order Pinales; family Pinaceae; genus Picea; species Picea abies. The sequence continues at coordinate 18,711 of CBVK0101039973.1, read as the reverse complement.
ATTTGTCATGCTATTGTCCAAGGGAAGTTTCTACCAAGCCTGAGTCGACCCCTCTATAATTTGTCTCTTGCCCTCATACCTGGCCATCCTGAATGTCCAATCAAGTCCTTGTTTGAAATCAATGAAGCCTTCAGTCTGATCATCAAGATTATATAGTCCATGACCGACGAGCTATCGAAGACCTCTGAGTAGTGAAGTCGTACACTACTCAGGCTATATCAGCTTCTAGAAGATGGATATTCTATATGTATATTCGAGATGTAGTTCTGTTGTGTATTGTTCACGGCTACACTTTATATAGTTATTTGACATGGATCTACAGCGTATTTGATTGGTAACCATGATTCTATTTTATCCCGAACATGGGTATGCCCGCCTCAGTGAGATATTTGTTATTTTGCAGACGACGCCTCCTAGTTCCTAGTCCCTGGGCTCACTTGTTCGGCACATCAGTAAATATTTGTAATGTATTTCGGCCATCAAATGCTCTTCTGCCCTCACACATTCGGGGGAATCTATTATAACCCTAATTTGCACCATACATTCTTACCTGGCATCAGGCCATCTCAGATCCATTCTTTGCCAAAGCACTGCTGAACAACTCTTTAAAAAACCTCTTTTATAAGGGCCCACGCACCCTACTCCATTACTGCATGCATGTACATGCTAGATGACCAAAAACAGCCCGCATGTACTTACAAAAGCACAAAAAAAGGATAGTTGTTGACGAAACACACAGCTTTGAGTGAGTTAACTGAAACTCCTGGCCATTCATGGCCGAGGGTTCATCCAAATACCTAGCTTCTTCTAGCCTATAAAAGAAGGGTTAGGGGTCCCATTTGGAAGAGGAATAAGAGTAAAAGAAACTCTACCCAATTGCACATTCCCATTGTCCCAACCCTTTAGCCATCCTTGTGCAAAGAAAGATACAAAGAAAATAAGTTGGAGGACAATTGAAGAGGAGCCCAGGATTAGGTTTGCGGAGTAGTGGCCGGTCTCGACATTGTAAGTTGATTCATTAAAATTAATAATAAAGAAATTTTTTTCCCGCCCCACTATATGAGTTCTTCATAGTTTAGTGAATATATGTTTGAATCTCTAACCCATTAATCTGTAGAACAAATGCATGTAGAGTTTGTTTCTTATTTTGTATGTAGGTCAGTCTTGTGAGGATAACTTCCAACAAGCGATCAAGCGTGAAGAAGGATCGACATCGAATGTTCAGAACAAGGTATGTTCATTTAACCATGTATTTGCTTAAAGGAAATGGGGATTAGGTCTGGGACGAAGGTAGAAAGTAGGATTCTTTTGGTCTTATCTGTATGCATAATATAACCCTAAATGCTAGTCTGTAGGGGGATTTCCCACCACAATAATGGTATTGTTGGTTCAACGCAAACGAGTCCCATTTATCATCTGTCGAATCAATTGCAACAATTATCAATACAACAGACAGCGGCCAACCAGACCACTATTTTGGCTGTGCCACCTACTCAAAATTTGGATGTACACAGTGTGCAATCGACAAACCCAAAGTCCACCCAAAAGCCTGATGGAAAGAAGAAACAACGAAAAAAGGGTAAGGGGGATAAGAAACCTACCAATAATTCTTGTGGGGGAAACACAGAAAATAAGAAGTTGAAGTATCCATGTAATCTTTGCACGGAAGACCATCCAACTCACCAGTGCTCTCGTCTTGCAGAGGTCCAAAATTTATTGGCACAACAACAACCTTTCGTGTTAACAAACCCATTCCCACATGGGAAAAATGTAACTCAAGCCTCTTCGAGCATGGAAGGGGGTAGTCAGGGACCCCCTCCATCTTCGAGTAATCTCTCATCCATAAATGTGTACATGATGAAAGGTAGCATTGACATAACAACTAAGAAACGTGACTACGGAATTCCAAACACCTCGCCAAAAACCCATATCTTCCTCTCCAAATTGAGAATACGTTGGGCGAAACAATGAAGTTCATCCCAAAAGGTGCATTCAAGAAATCTTTCCACAACCCAAATGTAAGGGCCACCCAAAACTACTCTGTGGTGGGGGATTTGTCCCAAACCCCTTGTGCAATGTCTTCTTTGGAAGTCCTCTGGAGCTACCCTTCCTAGAGAAAGGATCTGTTAGTTTCCTTAGGATCTTCTTAGACTCATAATCTGGGAACGATCATGCTTGATACGGCCGACTTAAAACCTCATCTCCCTTACCATGTGGTGTTTTAGATAGTAGTGGCTTACACCAAGAAAACTTTTACTCGAAACATTTTATGCATGGTGGTTTATGAGGGTGCCTCGATATGTGTGATGTCTTTGGCATGTTGGAAGGCCATTGGCCAACCTGTTTTGTCTCTGTCACCTACTCTTGTTACCTCTTTCGACGATTGTTATTTCCAACCACATGGAATCATCCCCTCTTTTCCTATGCAACTAGGGGGGAAGACCGTGTGCATCGAGGTTGAAGTGTTCGATGCATCTTTTGACTACAATCTCTTGTTAGGAAGGAGTTGGACCTATTCTATGAAAGTAGTGGTTGTGATAGTTTTCCAGTTCTTGTTGTTTCCACACGAGGGCTAGACCATGTCCATTGATCAGTTATCCTTCTCCCATCCCGACCCTTCATCAAGGGTATCCATGATCCCGATGATTGATAACCCTCAGCCCAACATCATCAACATAGGGGTTGGTTTGTGCCCACCTTTGATGGGTAGTTTCGATTACCTGCCTCCGACCGACAATGTTCATTACATATCAATTGTCCTCAACTAGCCTAGGGATGAAATCCTCCAAATCTCATCGTTTCACATGAATTACTTTAACAATTCATGGAATATTCTTTCCACATAAATCATGATGGAAGGGACAGAGCACAATGGCATGGCCATGCCTTTGTCCATGGAAAAAGTTGCATACTCTATAGTTCATAAAACTTTTGTCGACCCCGATTCGACTCCCACACAGGAGTTAGATCCGTTTCTCAAGCCTATCACTGATATCGATTATTTAGAATTAGTCTTGCCCTCAGACTAGGTGATTATTGAGGAAATGACTAGTCTAGACCAAACCTGGGATGATCTCCATCACAGATCTTATTTTCTCCCAGAGTTAAGAAGAATTGAAGCAGGGGAATTCACTCTGACTATGAATGGAGATAGGACTTGTCCTATCAATCCTTTGGATACACACGTTGTTTATGCTAAAGGAAATATGGAAACCATCTCTAAAACGATACCTATTTGTATCTCCAGAACCCCTGGCATCATGGAGAATATCTTCGTCGAAGCGGACTTCTCCCCCAAAGAGATTTGAAACTACACAGATTTATTTAAAGAATTTTGCAACGTGTTTTCCTGGTCTTACGAGGAAATGCCAAGCATATATCCAAGAACCATTGAACATGAAATCATGACATATCCTAATGCCAAGCCAGTCCGACAGAAGCTTCGTCCAGTTAATCCTAGGAAAGCAGCAGCTATTAAGGATGAAGTAGAGAAACTACTCAAAGTTGGTTTCATCTACCCCGTTCAATTAACTCAATGGGTGTTAAATCCCATGCCAGTCAACAAAAAATAGGGTACGATTCACGTATGTACGAACTTCCATGATTTAAAGAAGGCATGTCCAAAGGATAATTTCTCCATGCCATTTATTGACCAGATATTCGATGAATGCGCAGTTTGCAAGGATTTTTCTTTCATGGATGGTTTTTCTGGATACAATCAGATACAAATCAAACCTGAAGACCAACACAAAAATGATTTCATTTGTCCATGGGGTACATTTGCTTATCGGAAAATGCCTTTTGGTCTAAAAAATGTTGGAGCTACTTTTCAGCGGGCCATGTCTTTTTATTTCCATGATCTCAAACACGTATTCGAGGATTATATTGATGATTTAGCATCGTGATCTCATAAGAGAGTTGATCATCCTATGCACCTCTGACTTATCTTTGAGCGATGTCTCTACTAGAAGATTCGCTTGAATCCAAACAAATGCATTTTCTGTGTAACATCGGGTCATCTTCTAGGTTTCATAGTTTTGACAACATGAATCATGATTGATCCTCTAAAGGTTGATGCGATAGTTCAGTTGCCTCCCCTATGCACAATCCCTCAGCTTCAGAGTTTACAGGGAAAATCGAACTTTTTACGGCGTTTCATCGCAAACTATGTCGAGATCACAAAGGGTTTCATGCGTTTACTAAAGAAGGATGTTCCTTTTTATTGGGACGAATTTTCTTAGTGCTCTTTTGAAGCATTGAAATGTGCCCTCATGTCTTCCCCTCTGCTTTGGCCACCCAATTATAGTAAATATTTCTTATTGTACTTGGCCACTACAGAGTCAACCATCGATATGGTCTTGGTTCAGGAGGATGATTTTCTCTTAGAATGCGTGATTTATTACCTGAGCTGAGGCTTGGTTGGACTAGAACTCAATTATTCCCACATTGAAAAACTTGTGTTGGTAGTAGTTCATGTTGTCCATCGGTTTTGTCATTACATCTTGTTTTGCAAGACCACTGTCATTTCCATTGTGAATCTATTTCAATATGTGTTGACACTATGTATAATCAATGGAAATATCAGTAGATGGATAGTTATCCTCCAAGATTTTGACTTGGATTTTGTTTCAGTGAAATCCAAAAAGTCATTGTTCTTTATGAAACTCATCTCAAAACTTCTGGTTGAATCAGGTGATGTTATACCTAAGGAGTCTCTTATCAAAGGATACATGTTTTTTATCATGTCTTCGGACCCCTGGTATGGAGATATACTAGTCTATCTCCAGACTTTGAAGTGACCCACCTCTGCTTCTTGTGATGAGTGTCGTCGTATATGCCATTAGGACAAGAACTATCTCATACTCGAGGACACTCTATATGGTCGAGGTGTAGATTTCATTCTTTGTCGATGTCTCACTCATGAAGAAGTGAAAATTGTTCTTAATGATTGCCACACTAGAGTATGTGGCAGTCATATATCTGGGTTGGCAACAACCCAAAAGATTCTATGAGCTGGTTAATTTTGGCTGACATTAATCAAATATTGTGTTGAATTGGTCAAGAAGTGCCACCCATGTCAGGTCTTCTCTTGGAAGATGAGGTCACACCCCACTCCCATGTTTCTCGTCATCACAGTTGGTCTCTTCACCAAGTGGGGGATTGATTACTCTACATGCAACGCCCCTTCAACAAGGGGGCATCGTTACATCATCGTAGTAGTAGACTACTTTACGAAGTGGGTCGAGGCTATGCCAATATTTAAATATGATGCAGAGACAACAACTCTCTTTTCGTTTAACTAGATAATAACAAGGTTCAGCATCCCGAGAGAGATTGTCACTAACCATGGCAGTCACTTTCAGAATAAAATGATGTCTAAGTTAACGTCAAATCTTGGGTTGAGGCAAGAAAATTTGTCACCCTACTACCCACAAGAGAATGGTCAAGTGGAAGTTATGAATAAGTCCCTTAAAACTATTCTACAACGAATGATCAATTTAGCCAAGTCAAATTGGCATTTGATGTTGTACTCTGCATTATGGGCCTACCGAACGTCTATTAATACTGCAACCAGTTTCTCACCTTTTCAAATTGTTTATGGTCTAGAATCAATCTTGCCTATAGAGTGCCAGATCCTGTTGTTGGCACTCTTCTCGTCGTTGTGTGAGCAAAAAGTGAGTGCTTACATGCCCAGTTGGGCTCTGCTAGGCATGATAGCTGTGATGTAAAAGGTTAGAAACAAAACAATAAATCTATTAACAAGAATTAAACAAAAACTAAATAAAACTATGAGCATGTAAAA
>CBVK0101039973.1:0-12903 GCA_900067695.1 Picea abies | reverse complement strand
CAAAGACACACAATGGAGAAAGAGGACTTGGGTCCCTTCCCTCTCCAATGGAAGGCTCTTTGAGGCCCTCAACTGATTGCTCTCCTTACAAAGAAAAGATGAAATGTGGGTGAAAGAACTCCAAGATTATTCACTCAAGTGAGGGGTGAATAGCTTATGAAATGTAGCTTACAATGTGTGTTGCCAAAGAAGGAGTCTCTAGCAATATCAGCAGCATAACAGTATGAAGAATTCCTTGAGAAAATGGTGGTCATTCATGACCTTTTATAGCCAAGCATTGAGTCATTATGTGGCCTCTTTTGAATGTGAAAAGGGGCTCTTTAGGGCACCCTTAGGTCTTTGACCAGCTTGCCCACGTGGATTGAGCTCGGATTTGATGTCCAATCGACTTGGGAGCTGATCCAATAGTGGTTGGGAGGCCGACCAATTTCATAAATGTGTCGTTTAGCAGGCGCGCGGGTTTTGCGCCCAACAACAGCGCATCGAGCACGCATGCGCGCTTTATACGATGTTGTTACGCGCACGAGCACGTGTGCACCCATGTTTTGTAAAGCGCCTTTGAATTTTTGATCATTTGTATAGTTTTTTGACCTTTCTTTCAATGCTGAGGATTTAATCCTGTGCCATGAATGACTCCAGTCCTGTGTTGACAATGCGGAGTTCTTGTCGCCCTGTGCGGACGAAATTTCAGTGATAACAGATGCCCCCTGATGGATGAGGTTAGGAGCAAAATGTATAGTCGAAATTCATCAATGTTTTTTTTGTGGAAAATGGTGTTGTAAGGGAGAGCAAGAATGAGACCGTGTGGAGCAATCCATTGGAGAAGAAAGGAACCTATAGTGCCTGACCTTCTACAAGGTGTGTATCAATATACAAGTGTGTATAAACGAGGCGGGCATGCCCCATGCTCGTGTGATGTAACCCTGAAGAAAAACTGTCGAAAGTGTTGGTGTAGACAATTGCAGCACCCTCGGGGGCGGAATAATAAAGGTAGAAGACAATTCTGCAAAGGAACATACTCTGAACTAGCAGTAATGGTCGCGGAAGTAAACAGTGACGGTGAGGTGGGAATTGATGCGTGAGATTGCTGTGGTTGGGATTTTCAGTTTTCATCGGAAAAGCCACAATGTAGTCATTATATTTTCGACGTTTCAGAGGTGGGCATTGATGGCCCAACCAAGTTCAGAGGTCTTCGGCAACTGATAATAAATACTGCAATAGTCGCAAAGTAAGACCCACCGTAACATGAAAAAGTGTTGGCATCGAATGTTATGGGGGTCAATGACATCAGGGAGTAATGGTGTTTCCCCCTGTGCCATCCGAGATCTCTCATTAAATGGGAAATGAGAATCAAGATACTGTCACCCTTTTGGAAAAGTGTGTTGATGTCGACAAAAAGGAGGACGCGATGCTCAGAAGCAGTGAGCTTCGTGGAATCTACTGTGGTGGAGATGTGGCAGAGGTACATGAACGAAGTCAAGAAGTGGGAAGACTCAAGACTGCCCTTGGTTGGAGGGTGCATGATAGAAGGCATGGCCGCAACCGTGTGACTAGATCAAGTGTCGGCGGGACGACAAGATCAACGATAAGTTATGCCAGAGGCGAGACAAGGTGGACAAATTCAGAGGATAAAGGTAAGTGACCTGGGTAGTGCTCTGAAGATATAGACGATGCCGGTGAGGGTAAATGGGAAGTAATGCTCCAACCAAGGGTGACATGGGTTGCGTGTAGCCAAAAGGAAAGTAGGGCACCAGCAGTGACGAAAAAAGCAAATACTGGTAATAAAAGGTGTTTGTACAAGAAAGAATGAATAAAATTGGGAAAGATGTACAAAATACAGAAACGGGTGCCCCATTGTGAAATGAATGCCCCAGTGAGGGTAGAAATGTCCGGAAAAATGATGAAGGGTGGTGCCCCCATTGGCGAGTTTCTGTATGAGGTAGGGGAAATGAAGAGAGGTTCGTAGATGGGCAACCTTATGGTGGATGAGATGGAGGGTTCATGATCCTACGGAGAGGCAGGTAAAACGAACTGAAGCATAAAGTGATGATCTGGGAGTCCATGTGGGTAAGCCAACAAAATGAGAAGAAGGAGTATGTGGTTGAGCTTCAACATGATAACAGACTAATGGGACTCCCATCCCTAAAGGGAAGGAACAACATGAGTGTCATAAGTGCAAGAAGGTGCTATGAATGGGACAACTCATGTGGGTGAGAATGCTACCGGGTGACAGTACTGGAGATGCAACTAGAGGGGTAAGTACTGTAGAGCTGGGAATGAGTATCCTAAAGGCCAATATCAGAGGGTGTGACTGGAGATGTAAATGCAATACAGCGGGAGAGACTACATGCCAGTTTGAGTAGATATACCTGAAGGACTGAGGTGAAGCGATGATGACCAAGTACCTGCACACAGAACAACCAAATACCCAAAGTGAACAATATCTGAAGAGAATGCCAAAAATGAACATAGATTAGATAAATGTGACAATGCGCGTGCGTACCGAGGCATTATATGAGAAAAAGGCACCCCCGGGGGCTCAGGATGAAAAGTGGCCCAGGGACAGCCATGATGTAGGTGGCAGGATGCTGATCCCGTGGCTGAAGACGGTACGCAAAATGGACGCCGTGGGCTCCCGGAATGGTGAGTGGAAGTTTGGCAAAAACCCTATATATAGTTGTAGGGCCCATATTGCCACCTCATTTGTACCTGCTGCTACAGTGAGTTCCAGATCAGATTGAGAGGAGATTGAGCGATTGCGAGAGCATGAGGCGTTTGTTTCCCGGTGTGCTAGTGTCAGGTTAGTGGTCTGAACATCCTGCATAGTTATAGGTTTCAAATTTTTGGGCAGGGTAGGTATGGGGGGTCGTAGGGGGGATTTAGTGGGTTTTTGGCTAGGGGGTGGGCCCGAATGCATGGGTGACTCAGGGAAAGGCGCACGTTCACGCGCATCTGTTCCCTGAATAAACGTGCATGAACGCGCGTGAGTGGAGAAAACAGGTGCACATAGGTGCGTGCCTGTGAGGTAGACAGGCGCGCATGGGTGCGCGCTTGTAGGGTGAACAGGCGCGCTTTCAAGCGCGCCTGTGGGCATGATAGGTGCGCCCTAGCGTGCTCCTGTGGGTATGATAGGTGTGCTCTAGCGCGCGCCTGTATGGTGAACAGGCGCACGTGTGTGCGCGCCTGTCAGGGTAGAAACCGCGCCTTGGAGGCAAAGGTTTAAGGTGAAAAAAAAAAATAGCTTATTTGATTGAGTAGATGATTTCCTAAGCTAATATAGGACTCTGGGTTGTATGCAGGTTGCGAGTATTGGCCATGGATCTACGGTGGCACGAGAGAGACTGGGCACAGTTACGCGAGGCGGTGGCCAATGAACCGCCGGCAGATCGAGCAGCACTTCGAGCATCTTTAGCAACCAGTGGGTTGCTAAAGTTTTTTGATTGCTCTTTGGTATGAGCACAGGAGTATTTGCTCCATTTTTTGTTCGAGATGTGGATTCCGGACCGACATTGCTTCCTTGTGCGAGGAGAGCAGATTGCCTTCACTGCGGTGGAGGATGTATACTTTCTGACTGGGCTCCCCTTTCGAGGAACACCGTTGTTGGTAGTGCTTGTGCTGCCGAGGGAGACTGATCTGGGTGAGGTGGCCCAGTGGTACTGCTCAGGTGAGGATTACATGACCGAGTCATCTGTGAGGATCAGTGGGATTGATGCTCTACTTCATCGCTGCATAGCCGCGATGATAGTACGTGTGTACGGATCATGAGCATCACATCGGATCAGTGGTGCCGAGTTGTTGCTGCTAGAGAGGGTAGTGGTGGGCCACGAGCGGTTTGCCTGGGGGTTGACCTTTCATGCACAGATGATTGCGAAGTTGGACCACTTTCGGTCCACAGGCCGGGGGGAGTTTTCTTTTGGCTCCATCCTGGTGGCTTTCTTTTTGGAGAGGGTGCCGATGCTGCGCCCGAGGGTGCTACTAGAGGCACCAGGGGTACGTGAGCCATGCTTGATGCGGTGGTGTCAGATTCTGATTCGCCATGGCGGTGGCGAAGGCGGGCACTACTTTACGGAAGAGGCAGTGCAGATATGGCGGCAGATGCCGCAGGTCATTCTACAGTTCCCCTATGCTGGGGTGGATTTCCGGAGGGACCCGGATATGGTGTTGCCTCTTGGGGAGGTGTTCGATCACAGAGGTATGTGATGTGTTTTGTGTTTTGTGATTTATGTTGTTGATATATTAGTGCATATGTTTTAATGTATAGACATTGATATCATTGTTTGTTTGTTGTTTGGTGTATGTGCAGATTTGGCACCTCGCGGGCACGAGGTGGATTTGTATAGACCGCCAGTGCGGCGAGAGGGGAGACCTCTACATGGGGAGAGGCATCCCCAGGACGAGGCTGCCGGGCGACCAGTAGGGGCCGAGAGACCGGTGCAGAGGCATCGTTTGGATGACCCGGGTGCGGGGCCATCACATGCTCCACCGGCTGCAGCCGGAGGAGAGATAGAGGATTTATGCCGCCGTTTTGAGACAGTGTTTCGGGATGTGTCTGAGGGCATGTGGACCCATATCCAGGATGAAATATTCCTGGAGCAGTGTGTAGGGGTACCGGCACCATGGCGGGGCCTAGTGCGGCAAGCAGCTGTGGCGGCTACGATGACGAGTGGACGTCTGCCTCCAGGGTAGGAGGGTCTTGCAGGTGCTCCACCACCACCGCCGGGAGCAGGGAGGGGAGGGCCACCACCTCCTCCTAAGGGAGGGGTAGCAGGGGGTGCGTTAGAGGCACCCTGATGTATTTTGTATTGTGTATACAGTTTTTTTGATTAGGCTAGTGAGCCGATTTTTGTACCATGATGTGGCACGGGCCTGTGGGCCGATGTACTTTGTTATGTAAACATTTGGGTGGCCTAAGGGCCCACGTATATATATATGAGTATACATGTTTATGGAGATCCAAATGTGTTGTACATGTGTTTTTTGGTTGATGTTTATGATGATTTCTATTCTATATGCTTGTGACAGGATGTATGATATGTTTATGTGTGTGTAGCTTGATGTGATATATGCCAATCTAACACCATGTTAGCTATTTCATCTGTTATTTGATTCAATTCTCTTGGAATATGTGTAAATGTAATGGAATCAAAATGTCGAATCAATAATCTAACCTGCAGGTACTTGCGAAAGAGGCACGGATAGCGTACACGGTACACATTGTTGAGTTGAAGAACGACGAGCTGGGAGTCAAGAAGAATGCTAAGGTGACAAATATGATGATGTTGGGCGTTGGTCAGGAGGCCAATGACAGCAGTGTATTCGGCTTGGTTATTGGTTGCGGGTCCTAAACATATGCCGCTGGAATGTAACAGTTCATGTGAAGGGGTGTAAAGAGCCCAAGCAGCCGAAGCGAGATTTTGTGTCCAACGGCTGGCGCTGTCGGCGTAGCCAATGTGGTAAGCTAGTGGAGGTGTCATCTGTCAACAGCACAAAGGATAGTTTAGATGAGGAAAAAAAGATTAAAAACGCTAGAAAAGAAAAAATAACCTAAAGTAGTTTGACTACGTTTAAGCATAAAATTTCTTGAGGTATAACCCATTGACGGGTTCTTTGAACGTGAGGCCTTTGGGGGAGGCCAAGATGTATGCACCTTTGGTGAGGCAATGTTGGATGATGTAAGGGCCATGCCATAGTGATTCGAATTTTCCGTGGCCAAAGGTATCGTGAGCGATATCATAAGCAAGGACAAGGTCGCCTTCACGAAATGATCGAAGGTTGACATGGCGATCGAAGGTAGCCTTGGATCGTTTTTTAGCTGCCTCGTTGTTCTGTAATGAGGATCGACGATCCTCATATAGAGACTCCAAGTTCAGCAAGCACTGCTCCATTGGAGCAGTGTCAGGTAAAAGCTCAATTGCGGTGCGAAGGGTGGGAATTTCGCACTCAATGGGGAGAGTTGCCTCGACCCCATGGACTAAATGGAAGGGCGTGAAACTCGTGGCGGTCTTCACTGCTGTTTGATAAGCCCAGAGCGCAGAAAATAACATATGATGCCAATTGGTTTTATGTTTATTAACCGTGCGCTGTAACATGGTTTTGAGGACTTTGTTGACTGCCTCGACCTGTCCGTTTGACTGAGGATAGTATGGTGAAGCAAACTCATGATAGAAGCCTAACCGAGAAGAGAGTTCGATGAAGATCTCATTCTCAAAATGTTTCCCATGATCGGAAACGAGTTGGAGTGGTACTCCAAACTGGGATATGATGTGATTGAAGAAGAAACGCGCTACAGTGTCAGCGGTGTTGTTGAAGGTGGGCATGGCTTCGGCCCATTTTGTGAAGTAATCGACAACGACAACAATGTATTTGTGACCATTGCTGGAGGGGGGATTACAAGTCATAAAGTCAATGCCCCATTTACAAAAGGGGCCTGCAGTAATGACAGGGTGAAGAAGAGCGGGGGGAGCGCGGGCTTTGTTGGCATAGAGCTGGCATTGCTCACAATGTCTCACGGCATGAATGCAGTCATGAAATAGGGTAGGCCAAAAGTAACTGGCCCGGATAATCTTTTGAGTCGTGGCGATGCCCGAGAGATGGCCCCCACAAGCACCGCTGTGACAGTCATTTAAGACTCTATCGGCCTCGTCAATAGTCAGACAAGGACGCAGAATGGTGTCGACGCCCCGCCGATATAGGATGTCTCCGATGAGGAGATAGCGGGGGGCTTGATGATGAATGCACCGACGATCATCTCATGATAGGTGGTTATCGAACTTTTGAGTTCGTAGGTAGACGAGGAGGTCTCCATACGAAGGATCATTAGAAGCAATGTAAAAGAGATGTTCGTCAGGAAAGTCCGTATTGACAGGTGCACTGGGTGTGTCAGAGGGAAGGGCCGTGACAAGTTCGGCGAGAACAAGGGCCTTCTTACTCTTAGGTGTTGAGAACTCGAGGTCATATTCCTGAAGGATAACGATCCATCAAGGGAATTTTCCATTAACTTGGCGACAGCTGAGCAAATATTGCATAGGGTTGGAATCGACGACGACCTTGGTAGTTCGAAGCAAAATGTAGTGGCGTAATTTCTGAACCGCGAGGACAACCGCAAGAGCGAGCTTCTCTTCATGTTTGTACTTCAGGGGTGGTCCTGAGAGATTCTTACTGATGTAATAAATGAAATGTTCACGATTGTCATCTCCGAGCTGGACGAGGACGCCAGCTACTGATACAGCTGATGCTGATACGTAGAGGATGTAGTCGCGATTGTAGTCAGGTGCACTAATCAAAGGTGTACTAGAAAGTGATGTTTTAAGATTGTCAAACGACTATTGGGCATAGTCGTCCCAATGAAAAGGGATGTCGTGGCGTAGTAAGCAAAGGAAACCATGTGCGCGTATAGCGTAGTTAGGAACAAAGCGTCTTAGAAAGTTGGCTTTGCCCTGCAGACTTTGTAGTTGCCTCAAATTCCGAGGAGGTGGAAGTTCAGTGATAGCTTGGACTTTGAGGGGGTCCATGGTGATACAGCTTTGGGACACGATGAAACCGAGGAGATGCCCTGCAGTGAAACAGAACACACACTTGAGAGGATTCAAGTGAATGTTGTACTGACGACACCGTTGAAAGATGACGCGTAAATCATCTAGGTGTTGGGTGCGCTTCTTGGATCGAGCGGTGAGGTCGTCCAAGTAAGCAAGGATGATTGTAGCCAGATCATGAAAGATGTATGTCATCGCGCACTGGAAGGTTGCACCAGCGTTTTTGAGGCTGAAGGGCATGACACGGTATGAAAACGTACCCCACGGGGTAACGAATGCGGTTTTGTATTGATCGGCAGGGTGAATCTGAATCAGGTTATAGCCAGAGAATCCATCCATGAAAGAAAGGGCCTTGTGGTCGGCACAGTCATCGATGATTTGATCGATGAAAGGTGTTGGAAAGTTTTCTTTGGGACATGCATTATTAAGATCGCGAAAGTCAGTGCAAACGCGAATGGTGCCCTGTTTTTTGTCGATGGGTACAGGGTTGGAAACCCACGAAGTGTAAGAGATGGGGTAAATGAACCCGACCGTGCGCAATTTGTCGATTTCGGCTTTGATAGCCGCGGCTTTGGCTGGGTGTAGCGGTCACTATTTTTGGCGAACGGGTGTGATGTCTGGCCAGGTGTCGATGCGATGTTCGACAATAGACGGGTCTAAGCCAGGCATCTCGGTATATGACCAGGCAAAGATATCCCTAAAAGCCTGGAAGAGGGCTTTGTATGCGGTGACTTCCTGAGGAGTGCATGCAGCCCCAATGATGATTTCTTCGACGATTCCCGGTTTAATGGAAATGTCGATTTTGATGGTGGGGGAAATGTTAGCCAAATTCCCTTCTTCAAAAGCATCGGGTGTAGGAATAGGATTGTTGAACCAATCGATCGGTCCAGGGGGAAGGAAATCTTTGGTTTCGATCGTGTAAATTGGGTTGAGGGTCGGAGGCATGAGGGCTTCCTGTGGTAGGAAGAGTGCACGATGATGTCGTGTGTCCCAGGGAGAGTCCGGGCATTGTAGCTCTTCCAGGATTTCTTCGTCACAGTGGAAATGACGGGAATATAATGGATCATGGGGAGTGATCTCCATGACAGTGTGGTTGCCCCCTGCTGTGGAAACAGAAGAGGACATAGTAGGAGAGGGTTCACTCGACATAAACCATATATTGAGGTACGGAGGGGTACCCGTGGTGGTGGGGTGGCGAGTCTCCGTAGAGGAATGAGCCGGAGAGTTAGGTGGGTTACGGGGTAGGTCTTCAGATATGGCATCTAAGAACCATGGGGGCGTTGGGAGTGCCTCAGGCTCGGGAGAAATGATGTGACGAGCCACTTGTGGCGATGTAAGGTCAATAACCTCTGCTGCGGGTGGTGGACGCAGGGCTAATTGACGGCGCTGATATTCGGTGATCATCGGGCACTGGTATGTGAAATGTGCCAGTGAATCGCAAAGAGAGCACAGACATCTCATGCGTTCATTGACAGAAGTTGTGACATAGCGAATATCAGTGATAGGTGTTGTGGATGTTGTAGAAGGGCATGGGTTGTTCTGAAAGTCTCAGCTGACGATAGCTAATGCCTGCCGAAAACAAGGAAATGTTGAACAATGATGGGTGTAATGGCCATACTCAAAACAGATGGCACACATGAATTTGGTCTTCAACCCTTTACTACTGGAAGGTTGAGTGGTAGCAGTAGTAGTGAGTGGTGTGGGGGTTGGGTTGGGGGGAATTAGATTCCGTAACTCCGGTAGTGATGGGAAATTGTTGGTTTGGTGGCCTTCCTTATCGCATAGCGCGCAAGGTGGTGGGATGCATGGAGGAAGTGGAGTTTTGGGCTCCTTCTTCGCTCTCCTGCCCCCAGCTGTAACAGGGTGAGTAGGGAGTATAGGAGTAGTGGGGGCATTGGGAGTAAGAACAAGAATTGTCATGGGAAGTCCTGCCTATGGGCGAGGGACCATCTCAGGTGGATGTAAGTACCACACTAGGATTGCTAACACCATATTGGGTAGTGTGAGTGTTGCTGCTACCTGAAAAGCTTCTACACCAGGTGGAGGGTAGAAGAAGGGGATTTGAGTGAGGGGTCAGAAGACTGTCTCCCAAATGGGACTAGGCTCCTGAGGGGATGTTGATTCATGGACCATGGGTACCGACGAATGCGCAAGAGGCTCCTGTGGGAGGGATGCTGCGACTGTTGAGACGTCAGGAGTGACTGAAGCCTCCTGAGGAGGATGAGTATCCTCCTGGTGAGAGATGACGCATACTTGACTAGGGGGAAGGAGTGGTGGTGCTCCAAGGTATGTCCCTAACAAGGATGGGTCTTTGAACATCCCAGGACCCATCTTGACGAGTGGATATACTTCGTGATTGGCATGAATGAGTGGAAGAAGGTTATCGAGACTAGCCGATGGGTTTGGCTCATAATGTGTAACTTGGTCAATGGTTACTATCTTCCCGTTGTGGGGGAACATGATTGTCCGAAAGACTGATGATGCTACTGCCTTCATAGCATACATGTAGGTATGACCAAGCAAAATATTGTATTCTAGTGGGGCATCGATAACTTCAATGTCGATGAGAATGGTTTTGCCCCCGAGTTCTACGGGGATGTTTTGAAAGAGCCCTTCAGGGGATGATGATCTTCCGTCATAGGCTCGCAATGTGATGGCGGAAGGTAAGAGTTCCGGGGAGCCAAGTTTCTGCCAGACGATTTTGGACATGATGCATGTGGATACCCCTTCATAGATGATACATCGATGGACTATGATGTTCCGTATTTTGACTGGTATTTGAATAGCAACTGCGGCGGGAAGATGTGATTCGCAGCTATCAAGGTCGAAGGTGATAAGTCGAGTATCTGCAGGGTCGACTGCTCCCATGGTGGAAAGGAGTGATTTCCGTTGTGTTGGACATGTCTGAAGGACTTCCAGAACTGACATGGCAGCCGGGGATTGTGCTAAGTCATCTACCAAGCTATAGTTATGGGCGGCCTGAGCCTGTGGGTTGTGGACATTCCAGCGTAATGGGATGCGAGGGATGCACAATGGTGGTTCGACGGACGGGTGAGGAATCACCAAAGGAGGTCCTGTTGGTATAGGGTTTGTTTCTGGAGATGTGGGAGTGGACTCAGCTGATGCAGGGTATTGACGATTACGTGTTTGCAGGAGGATTTCCTTCTCACTGGTGAGGAGAATTGTTCGCTCTGCAGGGTTATTGGGATTGTGGTATTGGCCCACTTGAGGTGTGGGATGTTGTGTATAATGTTGGGTGTTGACCACACCTTGATGTGGAATAGGATTTTGCAGTACGGCGGGAGGAGGTTGTTGCGCATATTTTTGTTGTGCCTGCTGAGGGGCAGGTTGCGCAGGAGAAGGGGGAATACTCCCGGAGTCTTTCAACCTCTTGAAATCAGCGATCTATGGAAAATGGTGGGTTTAATGACCATATACGCCACAAAGAGCACAAGGGTGGATGGTTTTAACAGTGTTTCTCCCTTAGCATTTGTTGTTATTGCCCCCCTGGGGGTTTTGGTTCCCTTGGTTCGGGTTTCCCCCAATGGGTGGATGTTGTGGGGGTTGATTCCCGCCTTGAACAGGATTATTGTTGTTCCTATTCCTTCCTTTCCATCTGTTATTGTTCGATGGATGAGTGGGGTTGGTTGTATTTAATTGTTCAAAATTCTGGTACTGTTGAGCAGTGGAAGGTTGAACAAAATTCACCCCTGTATTTGGATGTGGGGGAACCATGGGTTGTGGAGGTCCTGGAAAGGGGAAATATGGATTCTGTGGTGGTGTGGCTCCATAAGGTACATAGGAAGGCGTGGCGCTTTCACTAGTACTATAAGGTGATGTGGAGGGGGGACCACTTGTGTTTGAAAGAGGTGGATGTATGGGAGGTGCCGGTGGTGGTCCACTCATGGGGGGAGGTGTAGCAACAGGGTATGGCTGTTGGTAAGGGGGTGGGGGGTAATAAGAAGTGCCCCCATATGTTGGTGGGTATTGAGGGGTCCCATACATCGATGGTGGCTGGGGTTGTGGGCTATGATGCATGGTAGCACCTATTAGTCCGTCTGCGAAGTGAGACATCCCAGGTTTGTCTTGGCCGAATGGCACAGGTTTTGGAAGATCAGGGAGTACTGTGTACAAATATCCTGACTGTGCATAGATGAGGTCATATTGTTGGGCTTTACTGATGGCTTCCTCTTCGGATTGTGGGAAGGTGGAAGCTACATCCTTTCTGAGGAGAGCGACAAGTGATCTAAGAAACCAATCAAGACATTGCTGCTTGGTGGTTTCTGCTTTGCATAAACTACATCGCCTACGCCACTCATGAATGTGGTCGGCAATGTGGGTGGCTGAGGACTGTTTGAAATTGAATAGTAGTTCTAGACCATTGTCATGTCGGATGGGTAGTTGGAAGAAAGTCAAGAAGGCTTTGGCCAAGGATTCAAAGGTCGAGTGCGACCCTGATTTTTCTTCAACATACCATTTGGCCGATGGGCCGGTAAGTGTGCGTTGGAAAAGACGCAATCTGACAGAGTCTTCCATAATGCTGTTGGAAGAACACCATAAGTGAAAGGTCATGACGTGGTTGGTGGGGTCATCCCCTACCTTCCCTTCAAACTTTGGTATGTCTGAAGGAAGTTTGGTTGGCATTGCCGGCCATGTGGCATCATGCAATATAGGATCATTAGTGAGCTTGGTGAGATCTGGAATGTTGAGAGAGGCCAAGTATGGCATCTGTAGTGGGGGTGGCGGGTTAGCTTCTACCATGGTGTGTTGTGAACCTGACCCTTGATGGGGACTAGGTGGGTTGGTGCTCCCTCCTTGAGAGGAAGTGGGTCCTCCGCTTCCGTGTAAAGGAGAGCTAGAGGACGGATGACCTTGGGAAGTGGACCCAAGTAAGGTAGAACCAAGCAAAGCTGATCCTAGGATGGTAGCACTCACATGAGTGTGTGAACGAGTATGACCAGATACTCCCCCTAAGATAGGTGGGAGATTGAGCAAGCGTCGTGAACGATGGGGGTTCTGTGGTTCCCCAATGATGTCAGACTAGTTGCGTGAAAATGTGTGCAATAAGTGGTGAGAGAAATATGGAAACAAGAGTCTTTGCTATGGTGTGCTTTACTCAATATAGATATCTAAGTCAAACTGTAATCAGATGTGCATCATACATAAATGAACAAGAATCATATATATGGGTAAGAGGGTTTTGTCCGCGTGGGGGAATCAAAACAAAAAGAAAATGCTCGTGTCCTAGAAGATGTAACGTCCTTCCTCTCAAATAGCACTGGATCTTCCAATAGCTCTCAACAGTGGGGTCTGAAGTCACTGGAAGAGATACTAGTGAAGAATGAAATAACTGGTTATAATGAGGGGTAGA
>CBVK0101039970.1:0-12285 GCA_900067695.1 Picea abies | reverse complement strand
GATCTACACTCTTTCTCTACACGCCGCTCTTCCGATCTCACTTGCAAAATAGAGGTGGCTGCCTCATTATGAGTTATTGCTCATAGGAATGATAATGTATAGAAAATAATTATCATATCAAGAAGAGGTTTTACCCCTTTATGGGTTTCCTCAGGAAATATCTATCTTTGTGTATTTCATGTGTGTGATTGATGTTTAATAGTCTATTTCTTACCTCCCTGCATTATTGTGATGATCATTGAGTGTGTTGTGAAGATTTTAAAATGGGTATAATTGTTTAAGCACAGTAACAACTGATTCACCCCCCCCCCTCTCAGTTGTCCAACAATTAGTATCAGAGTTGGTTCCTTTTATCTAAGGGTAGATCCTGTTATCACTAATTCTTGTATGGGGGAGTTTTTGTTTTGGATTTGGCCTTGGGGTGGAAAAATGCGAGAAAATGGGGCTTAAAAGCCTATCAAATGCATTTTATGCAAAGTCCATGACCTGTGCAAAAAGCACCCAAGCGCAAATCTCTGAAAAAATCTCTTTTCAAGCTTCAAATGCTTGCAGGTGGGCATTTTGTTTTCTCAAGGACAAGGATCTAGCTCCGAGGTAGGATCGATGGTTAGTGGGTGTCTGGGGCAATGAAGTTTCCTAAGTTTTAGCGCAAGGGATAGCACCCATATTGTCGAAATGATTGTGGCCATCCGATCTTCCAGGGACAAATGGCAGCTATTCAGTGTTTCGGGAATCGACGTTTCAGGGTTCTCGACAACAAATATATTGCCTTGCCAAGCAAAGCCCCGAAATGCAAAATATGAAGCCCAGGGTCATATTGAAAGACTGGGGCCTTTTAGGATTATCTTAGCGAAAGAGCCGGTGTATTCTGAGTCATCCATCCAAAGAAGGATGTGGCGTGCGATTAGGCACCGTCGGGGTTTCGGCTATCGGGATTTCAGAGACAAGGGGTCTCTCCTTCACTGCATCAGGAAACCCTGAAATGTGAAATATGAAGCCCTAAATGGCCTGGCCCATGGTCCTAGAATCAGGTCAAATTAAACGAGCCAGAGCTGGAGATAGTGCCCTTTTGTCTTCATAGTCATCTCAGCCGTCCATCCAAGGGGCACATGGTGCACATCCATGCTTTCACCGATTGGTCACCGAGAGGTTGGAGAGGAAATGTATCGTGAATCCACAGTGTGAGAAGTCTTGAAAGGATCCGGACTGTTGATCAAAGAATATCTCAGCCGTTCATCAGATCTGAGCCACAGATGGGGTCTTTCGGGACAGTCAAGATGAAATGTCAAAGAAATCAGGTCCATTCAGTTTGAAGGATGCATGGTGAAAGATCCAGGCCATGTGAGGGTCTCACATCGAAGAATATCTAGGCCATCGATCCCTAGGGACAGGTGGCATCCAGTCGACATTTCGGGAGCCGAGTGTCGGGGAATGAGAGCTAAGGAGCATGTGGATCTGGGAAGTTGGGATTTGCATGCCTAGTTCTATGGCCTAGATTAAATTCTAGACCCCCCCTATCATTCTACCTTTAATAGGGGGGGGTCCAGAATGAGATCTAAGGAGTGGGTGGATCTGGATGGTTGGGATCTAGGCACCCATATCTGCGGTCGAGGTTCAATTCGGGACCCACCTGTCGTTCTACCTTTAACGCAGGGGGGTCTGGAATGAGGTGGTTTCGAAGCGCCCCCCCACTAACGTGGCACCTTCTCATGCTATCGGCCACCCTCTCCTCCTGTTGCCACTTGTATTCCTCTCCCCGCCTCCTGTCACTCCCCTTCCTACCTCCACCTCTCACCTCATGCCACTTGTTCCCCCATTCTCCTAGGTGTCTTGTCTTCTTTCCTTTCCTCCCTCTCACCTCCCAAAACTTGTCTCCCTTCATCCACCTCATCCTTCCCCGTGTCCTCCACTCTGCCCCTCTCTAGTTACTTTTTCACATCTCCCACTCCCTTCTCACCCTCCACTAATGCTTGCATGTCCCTCCTCCTCTAGAACACCTTGTTCTAGCAACGCATTCCTCTCCCTAGATAGTCTCTTTCCATCACTTTTCCTCACCAAGATTCTCATCCAAGTTCACCATCTGGGTCCCTTCACAGTTGTCCAATGAAGCAGCAATAGCAAAAGGGAGACTGCCACGTCCTGTAGGTGTAGAGTTTACCAAGCCCTTCCTGACCCTGAGAAATAAGTTATTAAGGTTGGTGGTGGCAGTTGAACATCGCTTCCACCATGAATGGAAGGCCAGAAAAGGAGAGGCACAGAGGCAGACTGTCATCCAGTCTAATAGATATCACATCTGACATGAGACTACATGAGAAGTCTGACCAACGACTACATGGGTAGTCTGACAGGCAAAGGCCTGACATAAACTATTGTGTCTAGTAGAGAGACTACATGCACAGTCTAGCCGAAGCATCATGGACGTCATGCCATGGAAACTCGAGAAGGTTCCTGCTACACATTTTGAGTATATGTAGGAGTTTTCACCATTTTTTTGAGGGGGGGTTGATGGTTGAGCTAAGCTCCCACTTTGTAAAGATTTGATGAAGCTCTAGTTCTTCTAGTAATATATCTATATGTGAGACTTCTTATTTAATAAAATCGATCTTCTCTTTCCGTTTCTCTGTAATCCTGTGTCAAAACACTCAGAATTGGAGGATCCAGTCAAGGATTGTGATGATGCTATGAGGTATGATTGTAGTATCATGATCAGTTTTACTCAATTTCTCATGTATTTGTTTCCTTCTTGCATTGAATGGCTCAGAAGTGGAGGATCCAGTCGAGCTTTTGTAGTTACAAGATGATGGAGGTTTGATCATTCTGCAATTGCAACTTGTCCCTATAGACATATTTCGGTGTCTGAAGCCTGGGTTAGAAGTATCATCGAGCTTGGGTTTATCCTCTTCAAGTTATTGGAAGGCCTGATTCCCATAGCAGTCTTTTCTCATTTTCTCTCCAAGTCTTCCCTCTGTCCACCTTTAAAATCAACCTACTGGTCGAAGTTAGATCAAGACCTCACTTGTTTATACATCACCGGCCCTAGATTACTGAGTTAAAGCAATATTCTGTTTGGGACTGTGGCCATTAGACCTCCCCATTTATTCATACGTGACATTAAACTAATGGGCGTCGAGCTCTTATCTTGCTGCAATCTAGGAGTGACTTCCATTGCCAACATTTCTGGTGCCATTTCCAGGGACAAAGTTGAAAATTTTCCCTGGGATTGAATGACAAAGCTTACTGGTTCTGAGGGTGCATCAGAACCTATTACATTGAATATTGCTACTGTGCACCTGGCGAATCCACTGTGGCGACTCCAAGAGGACCCACACTTGAAAGCTGACCCAGAGGAGCTTTCTCGAGAAGTTTTCAGTAGCTTCTTTTTCAACTTAAGAAGTTTCCTGGCAGGACACAACGTTAAGATTTGGCCTTTGATGGTGAACAAAGACTAGTCACATTCAAAGCTGCACATCTTTCGCCCAGTGACTCCATGATTCAAGGATCGATCAATGAATCTACTGGTTCAATATGGAGAAAATCATTACTCGAAGGTTTGCTCCTTTTAATTTTTTTGTTGTTCCTGGTTTTCCTAACATTGTTCCTACTCCAGATGAATGGAATGAATATTTGCCTATATTTAAGGAACATGCAGAGGAAATCCCTGCTCAACATCTCAAAGAATTTCATGAACTCATGCACCAATGGGAGATACATCAGGAGGATGTATTAATGAAAATGTTCATGTTCTCGTTAGCAGGGGATGCTCGTGAATGGTATCATTCTTTACCCCCTGCTAGCATTTCTTCAGTCAGAGAATTTCATGCAGCTTTCACCGCCCATTGTCAGAAGATCTATCCCTCTGAGTTAATGTGTCATGACTGTTGTGAGGGATACAATGAATGTATACCAAATAAAGTTGTTTCTTATGTAGGCTGTGACGATGAGCCTGATGACTTGGATCAGAAATCAATCATTTCTCATCCCCATTCATATGCATCAGAGGAAAGTTATGAGAGTGAAGGCTACGATAATTCCCTTTATGCAGAGTTAGAGGAAGAGAAGGCAGAGCATGAGCACTATCTTTTTGAAGAAGATGCAGAGGATTTTCCATCCCATAAAGAGGATGCTCTTGGGATCTCTACTATGGATGATGATGAAGATTTCATGACTGTAGAGTCCCTGCATATTTCTCCTGAGGTGTCTATTGTTTCAACCTTTGAGGACTATTCATTTAAGGAGCAACAGAGCCCCACATCACAGATTGATGACCAGAGGAGCATCCATATTGTGTATGACAGCTATGAATCAAGTTCTGAGCTAGATACATAGGGTTCCCAAGAGAAGACATTAGAACCATGTCCTCTATTCATTAAATAAGATTATCATGAGGAAATGAACCATCCTTGGCTTGCTGAAGACATTGAGTAGCAGATTGAAGAGAAGATCTTTCCCATAGGTCCTATCTACGATGATTATGAATCTGACCTTTGAGAGAGCCAAGTAGAGGAGCCAGGAGAGAAGGTTGTGGAGCCTTATCCTCTGTTCGTTAACAAAAATAATTATGAGGAAATCCAACTTCCTGAGCAACATGATGAAGAGAAGATATTTCCCGCAGGTCCTATTTTTGATGATTATGATTCTCACCCCTGGGAGAGCCAAGAAGAAGAAAAGGGAGAGCCAGAAGAACCACAGGAGCAGTAGGAGGAGTAGTTTGCCTCTTGTCCGGAGCCTGCCTATGAGCAGCCACCGTCTGAGATTGGTCATCCTTCCCCAGCCTCTCACCCACTTGATCTTACAAGAGAAATTCAACCGTGTGTGAGAAGCTACATAGCAGAGGAGGTTGTCCATCACTCATTTTCTAGAGTTTTCCACTAGTCCTATGACCCTGTGAAGGAATACATGGAGTTGTGTTTCCTTCATGATTTGCAATTTCCCAGCTTCATCCTAACCTCAACCTTAGGATGGAATCTGAAGGATGTAATTGTTATGTTGTCACAATTACATCACCTACTAGTGATCATTGACAAAATAGGAGTGCTTCCATTCAGGAAGTTACTTGATTGGCTCTGGTGGAAGTTTTCTTTCACCTAGCCCCACGTATATAGTTTTATTTGTTTAGGACTCTACATAAATAAGATCCTTCGAGCATGTGTGTTTAGTTTGTTTTATTTCACTTATCGATATGTATTTTCTAGCAGGGTGTCTGGAGCTCGACTCCATAGCCCAACAGAAGGCACTGGAACTGCAAAAGGAGTTCTTAGAGCATCACCTGGATGACTCTATCCCCCATGGAGCCTAATGTTATCACTAATTCTTGTATGGGGGAGTTTTTCTTTTCGATTTTTCCTTGGGGTGGATAAATGTGAGAAAATGGGGCTTAAAAACCTATCAAATTCATTTTATGCAAAGTCTGCGACCTGCGCAAAAATCACCCAAGCGCAAATCTCTGAAAAAATCTCTTTTCGAGCTTCAAATGCTTGCAGGCGGGCATTTTTTGTTCTCAACGGTGGGGATCTAGCTCTGGGGCAGGATCGACGGTTAGTGGGTGTTTGGGGCCATGAATTTTCTTGAGTTTTAGCGCAAGGGATAGCACCCATATTGCTGAAATGATTGTGGTCGTCCGATCTTGCAGGGACAGATGGCAGCTAGTCGGTGTTTCGGGAATCGATGTTTTAGGGTTCTCGACAAAAAATATATTGTCTTGCTAGGAAAAGCCTCGAAAATTGAAATGTGAAGCCCAGGGTCATATTGAAATACTGGGGCCTTTCAGGATTATCTTAGCGAAAGAGCCGATGTATTATGAGTCGTCCATCAAAAGAAGGACGTGGAGCGCGATCAGGCACTGTCGAGGTTTCGGCTACTGGGATTTTGGAGACAAGGGGTCTCTCCTTCACTGCATTAGGAAACTATGAAATGTGAAATGCAAAGCCCCAAATGGCCTGGCCCATGGTCCTAGCAACAGGTCACGTTAAGCAAGCCAAAGTTGGAGATAGCGCTCTTTTCCATCAGAGTCATCTCAGTCGTCCATCCAAGGGGTGCGTGGCACACATCCGTGCTTTCACAGATTGGTCACTAAGAGGTTGTAGAGTAAATTCATCGTGAATCCCTAGTGTGAAAAGTCCCGAAAGGATCAGGACCATTGATCAAAGAAGATCTTAGTCGTTCATTAGATTTGAGCCACAGATGGGGTCTTTCGGGATAGTTAAGGTGAAATGTCGAAGCAATTAGGGAAGTCCATTTTGAAGGATGTATGGCAAAAGATCCAAGCCATGTGAGGGTCCTGCATCAGAGAATATTTGGGCCATCAATCCCCAGGGACAAGTGGAAACCAATCGGCATTTCGGGAGTCGGGTGTTGGGGAATGAGATCTAAGGAGCACGTGGATCTGGGAAGATGGGATTTGCGCATCCAGATCTATGGCCCAGATTAAATTCCATACCCTCACTGTCATTATAACTTTAATGGGGGAGGGTTGGAATGAGAGCTAAGGAGCACGTGGATATGGACGGTTGGGATCTGGGTGCCCAGATCTATGACTGAGGTTCAATTCTAGACCTCCCATGTAGTTCTACCTTTAATGGGGGGGGTCCAGAATGAGGTGGTTTTGAAGCAGGCCCCCCCACTAACATGGAGCCTTCTCTTGTTGTGGGCCACCCTCTCCTCCTGCTACCACTTGTATTCCTCTCCCTGCCACCTTTCGCCCCCCTTCCTGCCTCCACCTCTCACCTCCTGCCACCTATTCTCCCATTCTCCCAGGTGTCTTTTCTTTTCTCCTTTCGTCCCTCTCACCTCTAGACACTTGTCTCCCTTCATCTACCTCATCCTTCCTCATGTACACTGCACCCCTCTCTCCTCGCCTTGTCACATCTCCCACTCCCTTCTCACTCTCCACTTATGCTCGCCTATCCCTCCTCCTCTAGAACACCCCATTCTAGCGACGTGTTCCTCTCCCTAGCCAGTCTCTTTCCACTACTTGTCCTTACCAAGAGTCTTTTCCACATCTGCCATCTGGTTCCCTTCGCAGTAGTCCGACGAAGCACCAGTAGGAAAAGGGAGACCACCACGTCCTACAGGTGCAGAGTTGACCGAGCCTTTCCTGACCCTGAGAAAGCAGTTATTAAGGTTGGTGGTGGTGGTTGAACATCACTTCCACCATGAATGGAAGGCCAGAAAAGGACAGGCACAGAGGCAGACTGTCATCCAGTTTGACAGATATCACATCCGA
The DNA here is from genome assembly GCA_900067695.1 of Picea abies. Taxonomy (NCBI): domain Eukaryota; kingdom Viridiplantae; phylum Streptophyta; class Pinopsida; order Pinales; family Pinaceae; genus Picea; species Picea abies. The sequence goes on along the minus strand of CBVK0101039970.1, from coordinate 5,063 downwards.
CATGAGACTACATGAGCGGTTTGACCAGCGACGGCATGGGTAGTCTGACAGGCAAAGGCCCGACGTAAACTATTGCATCTGAAAAAGAGACTACATGCACAGTCTGGCAGAAGCATCCTGGACGTCCTGCCATGGAAAATCAAGTAGGTTCCTGCTACACATTTTGAGTATATGTAGGCGTTTTTTCCATTTTTTTGAGGGGCGGTTGATGGTTGAGCTAAGCTCCCACTTTGTAAAGCTTTGATGAAGCTCTGGTTCTTCTAGTAATATATTTGTATGCGAGACTTCTTATTTAATAAAATCCAGCTTCTCTTTCCATTTTTCTGTAATCCTGTGTCAAAACACTCGAAATTGGAGGATCCAGTTGAGGATTGTGATGATGCTATGATGGTCTTATTGTAGTGATATCATGATCAGTTTTACTCAGTTTCTCGTGTATCTGTTTCCTTCTCGTATCGAATGGCTTGGAATTGGAGGATCCAGTCAAGATGTTGTAGTTATAGGATGATGGAGGTTTGATCATCCTACAACTGCAATTGTGTCCTCGTAGACATATTTCAGTGTCTGAAGCCTGGGTTAGAAGTATCATCGAGCCTAGGTTTATCCTCTTCAAGCTGTTGGAAGGCATGATTCCCATAGCAGTCTTGTTCTAGTTTTCTCTCCAAGTCTTCCCTCTGACCACCTTTAAACTCAACCTACTGGTCAAAGTTAGATCAATACCTCACTTGTTTATACATCACCAGCCCCGGATTACTGAGTTAAAGTGATATTATGTCTGGGACTGTGGCCATTATACCTACCCATTTATTCATACGTGACATTAAACTGATGGGTGTTGGGCTCTACTCCTGCTGCAATCCAAGAGTGACTTTTGTCACCAATAGATCCTAGATATTAAACATGAGTAGCCATGAAGGAATTTCAACCAACAAGGCCCCTTTGTTCAATGGAACAAGCTTTGCCTTCTGGAAAGTCAGGATGAGAACCTACATAATGGATTTAGGTGCAGATGTTTGGGATGTGGTAGAGACTAGTTATGTAAAGCTAATTTTACTAGCTAATAAGGATGACAAGATATAATTTAGCTTCAATGCTAAGTCTATGAATGTTATTCTGAGTGGGCTTGCAGAAGAGGAATTTGTAAAAGTCGTGCACCTAGAAACTGCCAAAGAAATGTTGGACAAACTCATTAGCAGTTATGAAGGTAATGAGAAGGTAAAGGACGCCAAGCTTCAAAACTATAGAGTAAAGTTTGAATAGATAAATATGAAAGAGGATGAAATTGTCGGGAAGTACTTTTTGAGAGTTGAAGAACTAGTGAATGAAATGAAAACACTTGGTGAAAAAATTGAGGAACCCTCTTTGGTTCATAAAATTTTGAGATCTCTGCCAGACAGGTTCAACCCAAAGGTTTCTACTATAGAAGAACTTAATAATCTAAAATATTTGGCTTTTGATCAACTTCTGGGAACGTTGACTACATATGAAATGAGGATATTTAAAGATAAACCCACCTCTAGAGAAACATCTTTTAAAGCAGATAAGAATGAGGATTCTGAGACTGATGAAATTGAAGCGAAATTTGTGAGAAGACTAAAGAAAGGATCAGACAAGTACGAAGGCAAATTTCCCTTCAAATTTTTTAACTGTGGGAATATAGGTCACTTTGCATCTAAGTGTCCACACAAGAAATAGGATCAGAATTCTGAAGGTGAAAAGAAGTACAAACCCAAGAGATTTGCTAAAAGGAAAAGTTTGTGTAAACAATGATGACTCTTCAGAAGACATAGATAGTGACTCTTCCTGTGAAGATAAGATTAATGAATTTATGCTTATGTCCAAAGAGGATCATGATAATAAAATTACAGGAAGTGATGTTGACGATGAAGAAGTTGTGGTTGACTTGGAAGGATAACTGATCAGTTCTCTAGAAGAAATTGCTAGACTCAGATCTAAGAATAAAAAGCAAAACAATTGTTGATATAATTTGAGAAAGACAATAAAGAACTTGATGAAGACTTTGCCCTGCTAAAAGTGGAATTAGAAGAGGAAAATAAAATAGAAGACATTTTGAAACAACAGTTATCATAAAATAAAGCAAGATGTGAAGCCTTGGAAGAAGAGGTAGTAAAAACCAGAAAAGAGATGGAGAAGTTTAAAGCATTGTATCTCCAAAATCTTCTGAGTATTAAAGCATCATAAGGATTATCCCTCATTCTGAATCAGCAAAGGAATCCAAATTTTAAAACTAGTTTGGGTTATGAAGAAGGATCAAGTAGTGGCCAACCAAGCAACAAAGAATCCATCAAGTTTGTCAAATCTTCATTCAATGAAAACAACAAATATGGAGAAACAAAGGAAGATAATTAGCTGCCAAGGAAGAGTGAAAGGAAAAATACCATAACTGAATCTGTAGAACAAAGAAACAATACACCCTCTACTCAAAGAAATCATCAGCATGGAAGAAATCGACCTTCTCAAAGAAGACAACCATTTTCTAGGTACAAAGGATTCTTCTATGGATATTGTTTTTTATGTTCTAACTTTGGTCACAAAGTTGTAAACTGTTCTTTAAGATTTAGATATGAGCAATCAAAACACTCAAGGAACAGATATCTGTCGCAACAGAGAATGAGACAGTTAAGTAACAAACAACCATAGACTTCAAATCATGTGATGGCTGGGAAAAGGACACAGGTTAATCATAACAATCATTATGATCCTTTATTCAATGAACCAAAATGTCATACCTGCCATAATTATGGACATAAATATGCATATTGTCGCTTAAGGAACTATGAGCCAGATTTGAATCCTTCTGCTAAAATGTCAAGGTTTGGAAGAAGAAATAAAATGATAAGTGTGGATTAGTGTTGTCAACTCAAAGACAAAAGAACCCCTGGTATATTGACAGTGGATTCTCCAAACTTATGATGGGAGACAAAAGTAACTTTTTGTCTCTATGTGACAGCAAATCAGGAAATGTAACCTTTGGAAATGATGCTTCAGGTAAAATCAAGGGTAAAGGGATGGTGAGTCTTAGTAATGGCAAAGGAAAAGCCCTAAATGTTCTACTTGTAGATGGACTGAAACATAATCAGTTCAGTGTAAGTCAAATGTGTGATAGAGGATGTTAAGTGGTGTTCACCTCTAAGGATTGCAAGATAAAGTTTGTAAACTGAGGACAAGTGGTGGTTAAAGGCATAAGGACTATTACACATTTTTTTCATCACCCTCATGATCATTAATGATGTAAACCTAAATGTTGCCTTCAGAGAGGTCAATGGCCTGAATTCCTAAAGAAATAAGGAAGAAGAACTTTCCCTGAGAGAAGAAGTTGTGTTTTCCTCTGTAAAAACCCTATTTTGGAGGATTTCCATGGGCTGCACCATAGCTAGGGTGCATAAATGCTTGATTTTTGCAGGCTGCACTATAGCTAGGGTGTGGAATTTTTGAAGGCTGTACTATAGCCAGGTTGTGGCGGCCTTCGTATGTGTGAAAAATGAGCATTTTCTCGATGCTTCTAGAAGGAGAAGCTTCTATGGTGAGGTCGCCTCTGAATGGTTTTTATCTTACTCACTTTCATGATTTAGTGGGATCATCGTAACCTCCTCACCTTATCCTCTTTAGCTTATAAAAGGAGAGGATCTCTCATGGAGAAAGTTAAGTTGGATTGAGCTTGGGAAATTTAGCTTAGCTTTGTTAAGATAGATTGTGGGTAGCTATCAGATCCATGGTCTCATAATCCTTGGAGCAAGAAGTGTGTGGGAAGCAAGGAACTGTTGGGAGGAACCTTACGACATCAAGGCATCCAGTTGTAATCTCTCTTCCTTTTATTAATATAATACAGTGGCATGTTTCTTTCCCATAGAATTATCTTATTTTATTGCATAATTCCTTGATCATATGCATAGGTTCTCATTGAATATACTTTACTACTTTCACTTTGGTTGGTTTGTATCTCACTACAGGATCAATATCACAAGAGCACCGGAGTGAAACAGGAACAACAAAGACATAAGGAAGTGACACTTAAAGGTATATCTCTCGTCTTTTGTTCAGTAGTAAATTCGATGATTAGAGCCTAGGGAAAGCTCAAAAGATGAGAGACATACCTTTAATTGTCACTTCCTTATGTCTTTGTTGTTCCTATTTTGCTCTGATGCTCTTGTGATATTGATCCTACAGTGACACACAAACCAACCAAAGTGAAAGTAGTAAAGTATATTCAATGACAACCTATGCATATGATCAAGGAATTATGCTATAAAATAAGATAATTCTATGGGAAAGAAACATGCCACTGTATTATATTAATAAAAGGAAGAGAGATTACAACCGGATGCATTGATGGCTTAAGGTTCCTCCCAATAGTTCCTTTCTTCCTACACACTTCTTTCTCCAAGGATTCTAAGACCATGGATTTGCTAGCTACTCACAATCTATCTTAACAAAGCTAAGCTAAATTTCCCAAGCTCAATCCAACTTAACTTTCTCCATGAGAGCTCCTCTCCTTTTATAAGCTGAAGAGGATAAGGTGAGGAGGTTAGGATGATCCCACTAAATCATGAAAGCGAGTAAGATCCAAACCATTTGGAGGAAACCTCACCATATAAGCTTCTCCTTCTATAAGCATCAAGAAAATTCTCATTTTTCCCACATACGAAGGCCACCGCGACCTAGCTATAGTGAAGCCTGCGAAAATTTCGTGCCCTAGCTATAGTGCAGCGTACGGAAATCAGGCATTTCCGCACCCTAGCTATGGTGCAACCCATGGAAATCCTCCAAAATAGGGTTTTTATAGAGGAAAACACAACTTCTTCTCTCAAGAAAAGTTCTTCTCCCTTCTTTCTTTAGGAATTCAGGCCACTCACCACTCTAAAGGAAACAGATAGGTTTACATCATTAACGATCATGAGGGTGATGAAAATAAATGTTGGTCTCCAGTTTTGATCATGTTTTGCCTATATTATATCACAAAGAACTCCATTTCCATATCCAGTATCACTCCCCTTTGGCCTTGTTTTGACATAATTGACATCTCTTTACCACTCAATGGGGCT
>CBVK0101039969.1:0-10779 GCA_900067695.1 Picea abies | reverse complement strand
TACTTCATGATTCACACTTCGTGACACTACGTGTCACGAAGATGTGAAGACCGTTTTTCTTTAACTGATTTCGAGTTATTTTCGGATCTAGGATCCGTTCGAATTAATGTATTTTTGCTTTAAACTGTTATTGAGGAGGATCTATATAAACAGAAGATCACTCCTAAGGAACGTTAGGTTATGTTATGTTATGATACACATTTCTGAATACAATTTGCTGTTGCGTTATGTTACTTTACTGTCATCTGATTTGAGTTAGTTTTCTGAGTAAATGGAGCGTGAAGTATACACAGTGTTTGCGTAGAATGATTGAGTAGTTCTGGTTGTTCCTTTCGGCGTTTGTAACTTTTGGTTGGGCCCGCCAAACAGGTTCAAGTCGCTACTTTTCTCTGTCTTAGATTTAGTTCATTTCAGTATGTTAGTATTTGCATGCATGTTAGCTTAGAGTTTGGGAATTAACTTGTTCAGGTTCTTGCTTAATTACTCTCCAACTGTATCGTTTCCAGCACATTAATATCCTCTACATTGATGAGTATTGAAAGCATGGTTGATTCTTGTAGGATTTAAAGTGTGAATTAGAATAGCTCTGTTTCCAGTTTTCAATCTGAACGTAGATTAAAGTGAATACGAGCTTGAATTTACTTTGCTTTAGTTAGGGTAGTTAGGTTACTCTGCTTTGTTAGGATAGTTGGATTACTTTGCTTTGTTAAGATAGTTAGGTTGCAATTGAACTAGAGGGAGCTTCCGGTACCAGTAGGGTAAGTAGGATATTTATTTATTTTGCCTGTAGACAGATTTAGATTTATTTTCGATATTTAGATTAGAAGAATTTTAGGAAATAATCTTTCTGTTATGGCTTAAATAGAAATGGTGATGATAGATGATTAAAGGTAGTGGTAGATAGTTTTGTGAAATTTCATTAGAGTAGAAATAGAAGCATCTGCACTTAGGCATAGGACTGTTTTTTGTTGATGAATTACATAGGAAATGATAAGTTTCAAGATAGTCATTAGGATTCAGTTTTTAAGAATGAGTTTGTGTTTTCTTCTAAGAATAGTCTTTAGATAGGAATTAGCTTACCCACACATACAGTGTAGCAGCTCTAAGTTTACTTGCCCTGGTTTGACAATTCAGTGTTTCAGGTCATTAAAATCTTTAATATAGCAGCCTGACATTTTTGGCGCCGTTGTCGGGGAGCTGTTTTAAAGGTAAGTTAGATAGTTGTCTTGATTAGTTTTAGAATGAACTTAGTTTGGTGTGGTATGTTAGTAGGTTGATAATAAGAGGAGCTGTGGAAACAAGGGGTGAAAACCGACATATCAGTTATCACAGGTACTCTGAAACTCAATCTTAGTTTCTTTTCTTTCATTTAGTATGACTTCATGAGAAATAGAGATCCTAGAGGTAGATTTAGGAGAAATATAAAACTACAAAAAGAAGAAACCTCCACCCAAAAAGCGATAGAAACTGAGACTAAAATTCTGGCTGAGGAAACCATAGAACAAAACCTAGAACCAGGAAACACCATACATCAGCAAACCCAAAATCCTGGTGATCCAGCCCTGGATGACACAGTTGATCCAGAGAAAATACAAGCTCTTCTCGGGAACCCTAACTCTGTAGTTTCACAGATAACAACTACAACTGTGGGATCAAAGGCCATAGGATCCTCAAAAGGACCAATAAGAGATAACACCTCTAATAAAAAGAATCCAAAAAGGTGGGATTTCACACCCTCACCAAAGAAAGATCGAATTGCATATACAATTCTTGGTAATCCTTTTACCATGGGAGAAAGAGGGAGAGACTTACATGGGGAACTTCATATTGAAAATGAAGGTGAAGAACAAGCAGAGAATGAGTTAACATCAGAAACCACCTTTGGATTTCCTATTTTGGATTTAGTCCAGAATGTCAATATGAAAAATATCCCACTTTCAGCACTACCAACCTTCCATGGGAAAAATAGCGAGGACCCAGATGTCTTTCTTTTTGAGTTCGACATACTGTGCAGGAGTTATAACTATCTCTAGGATGCACATAAACTGAAATTATTTCCTTCCACCCTGAAAGATTCTGCATTACGTTGGTTCATGAGTTTAGGAGAATACAGCATTAGATCTTGGGAAGATATGAAGGAAAATTTTTTAAAGAAGTACCAGGACTATTGCAGAACCAAGGATTCTCGGAATGACATCTTCAAAATGCAACAACAATATGAAGAAAGCCTTGAGGATTTTCTAGAAATATTTACCTATACCCTTCAAAAATCTAAATATAATGATCTCCAGGATGAAGCAATCAAGACTCTTTTCTTAAAAGGAGTTTTGGAGGAATATATTGATACTCTCAATTTAATGGCTTCAGGAGACATTTATCAAAAAAAATTTGAAGCAATTAGTGAACTCTGTAGAAATTACTCAAGAAGTAAAGGGAAAACTGCAAAAAGTGTGAGAGAACCGGTCAACAAAAATACTAAAACATCCACATCTGGTGGAGTTACTAGAGTTGAATTGGGAAACCTTTTGGAAAATTTTAAAACAGACCTTCTAGGAACAATTGGCTCTCAATTAGACACTTTGAAGATTAAGACAAAGCAGGAAGAGGAAAACCCTGTCCTAAGCATATTTTGCCCAAAATGCAGAAAAAGGCATCCTTTACGAGAATGTCCTTTGGACAATGTTCCTGTATGTGCAATATGTACTGAAAATCATAAAACAGAAGATTTCCCATCCTTACCTGGATTGCAAGCAATATTTAAGGGAGGGGAAGCTCCAGGGACTCCATCTGCACCTAAGAGGCCTTAGAAACCTAGAAATCCAAATGCAAATGCATATCAAGAACCATTCCCACAATCTTCCAGCTATTATCCACCCTTCTCTCAACAACAACAACACCCATGGAACTGGACAAATTGCCCCCCACAAAATGTCCCTGCTCAACCTTGGTACCAGGGATGGAGAGATCCAAACTTTGGAAATAACCAACAGCAGCATGCAGTACCAATGCCCCAGAATCCATACATGTAGTTTCCTCCAAATATGCAACAATTATTGCCTGGTTTTACTCCACCTCCGTTACCACCCATTCAACAAAACCCTCAACAGCCTCAGAATCCACCACGTCCTACCATTTTTCCCGCTCAACCCATTCCAAATCCGAACCACAGACCACCCCTACCACTCCATAATTTTGATTTCCAGAATTGTCCAGCTTACAACATAAACCCTACTTCTATACAAGAAGTACAGCTGAGATCTGGAAAGATTTTAAATAAAATTCAGCCCATAACAAAAACAACACCAAAGGTAATTATCGAAGAACATGAAGATGAGTCTATGGATAATTTATCAAATGAGACACCCCCGAAAGATGTTATCATTCCAAAAAAGAAAGAATTTGAATCACAACATAACACACAAACTCAGGTTCCCAAAACGCCTCCTTTTCCTGAAAGGTTGCTCATTGAAAAACTAATTGTACAATCTGAGTTTGACATCATGACTGAACTGAGAAATGTCTGTGTTAAGATTCCATTATTAAAAGCCATCAAATATGTTCCCATCTATGCAAAAACCATCAAATAACTCTGCATTAAGAAACTAGGTCGAAAACAGAAAGATCCACCCACAATACATCTAGTAGGACAGTTATCAAATTATATTTCTGAAACACCTAAAATTGTAAAGTATGCCAATCCAGGGAACCCAATAGTTTCAGTAACTATCAACAATGTGTCTATTGGTAATACTTTAGTTGATCTGGGTGCAGCCATCAATATAATGACCAGCAACATAGTGGAACTGTTACAATTAAATCAATTCCTTCGCCCTACTCCTACAGTTCTTGAACTGGCTGATAGAACCACTATAAAACCTGCTGGAGTTCTTGATGACATCCTTGTGACTTTAGCTTCATGGGAATATCCTGTTGACTTCATGATTATTCATTCAAAGGACCCCACAAAAGGCCATCCAATCATTTTAGGGAGACCTTGGTTGGCCACAGCCAACGCTTTCATAGGATGTCGTGGTGGGGACATGTTTATCTCAAATGGTATTTCTTCATAGAAACTTACTCTGTTTCCACCTGCCCGGCCAGTTACAGAAGAATTATGTTGGTTGAAGTGTCCCTATTATGAGAATGATGTTGAGGAATCTTTATTCTGTGTTGATGAGGTCCATGCACTGCAAGAACCTACAGAGGATGACATTTTAAGTCAATTTCTTTCTGTAACAGAAAATGTTGAGTTCCCACAAACCTATCTTCAATATAATCAGATTTTTAGAGAGGATTTTCAGGAACGAAGTGAGTTATTTTCCTCATTTTCACCATCCATGGTTTTCACTGTTTCTGAACACTCAAGGCCACATACCATTCCAGTAGAACTTAGTCCAGGTAGATGTCTATACATCAACTCTGAATTGAGTCTCGGTCAACAGGAACAGTTGACAAAACTTTTGAAAGAATAGTCAGGGGCTTTTGCTTGGGAATACACTGATATGAAGGGAGTACACCCTGACACCTGCATTCACCATATCTATATCCAACTAGGGATAACCCCAGTAAGACAGCCACAGAGACGCATGAATCCAATCCTAAAAGACTTTGTAAAAGAAGAATTACAGAAACCGTTAAATGTTGGATTCATCTATCCAATTTCTGACAGCAAATGGGTTTCACCTCTTGTTGTGTTACCCAAGAAAATGACAGGAAAATGGAGGATGTGTGTAGATTTTAGGGAGCTGAACAAGGCAACCCTGAAAGACTATTTTCTTTTACCCTTCATAGACCAGGTTTTGGATACTTTGGCTGGAAAAAGATATTTTTCTTTTCTCGATGGATATAGTGGGTACAACCAAATTTAGATTGCTCCTAAAGACCAGGACAAGAAAACATTCACATGTCCTTGGGGCACTTATGCCTACAAAGTGCTTCCTTTTGGATTATGCAACGCTCCTGTGACATTTCAGAGAGTTGTCCTTGGTGTCTTTGATGACCTGATTCATGATTGTGTGGAGGTTTACATGGACGATTTTACTGTCTATGGTAACACCTTCGAAGAAGCCCTAAGTAACCTAGAGAAAGTCTTGATTCGCTGCCAAGAATCAAATCTATCCCTCATCCATGAGAAATGCAAAATGTTACTAACTGAAGAGATTGTGTTGGGTCACCATCTGTCTGCTGAAGGAATCAAAGTAGACCCAGCCAAAATTGAGGTGATAGTTAATCTTCCCTCTCCAAAAACCCATAAAGATGTGAGAAGCTTTTTGGGGCATGCTAGTTATTATCATCGATTTATCGAAAACTTCACAAAAATAGCCAGCCCCATGTTTAAACTGTTGACAAAAGATACAGACTTCTGTTGGGATGATAATTGTCAGAGTGCTTTTGAGGATTTAAAAGTGAAACTGTCCATGGCACCTATTCTCAGAGGACCAGATTGGTCCCTTCCTTTTCACATCTCAACTGATGCCTCAGACACTGCTTTAGGAGGAGTGCTTGGGTAAAAGGAGAACCAACAGAATTATGCAATCTACTTTACCAGTAAGAACTTGACCCCCCCTGAATTGAACTACACAGTAACAGAAAAGGAATTTTTAGCAGTAGTTCATTCCATCAACAAATTTCGTCACTACATTACTGGATATGAGGTTTTTGTACACACTGACCACTCTGCAATCAGATTCTTGATGAATAAACCAGTCACTACTGGTAGAATCACCCGATGGATTTTGCTGCTTCAAGAATTCAACATTACCATCATTGATCGGCCAGGGAAAGAGAATGTAGTTGCAGATTTTCTTTCTCGGATTCCCCAAGATAGTACTGATATTCCAGTGAACGATAACTTCCCTGATGAACATTTGTTTGCAGTAGCTGTCAATACCCCTTGGTTTGCAGATACAACAAATTACTTAGCTACAGGAAGATTACCAGCTCACTTATCACCTCCACAAAAGAAAAGAATTATCCAACAAAGTGCTTACTATTCTTGGGTGGGAAGTGATCTCTTTTACACAAGTCCTGATATGATTATTAGGAGATGTGTTCGGGAAGATGAAATTCCTGAGATCTTTCAGGCCTGTCATGATGGGCCATGTGGAGGACATTTCTCTGACAAGAGAACAACATACAAAGTTTTGCAATCAGGATACTATTGGCTGACACTGTTCAAAGATGCAATGAAATATGTGAGAAGCTGTGACAGTTGTCAAAGGATGGGAAGGCCCACTGCAGCAGATGAGATGCCCTTACAACCACAAGTTGTAATTGAACCATTCGATAAATGGGCACTATATTTTCTAGGGCCAATTGCTCCAATGTCAAGAAAGAAGAAGTATATCTTGGTGTGCACAGATTTTGTGACCAAGTGGGTAGAGGCGAAAGCCCTATATCAAGCAACTGAGAAATTAGTGATTGAGCTTATGTATGAAGAGATCTTCACCCGCTTCAGTGTTCCACGAGAGATTGTCACAGACCAAGGTGCTCAATTTACTTCCAAATTGATGAAAGAACTCACTGACAAATATGGGATCAAACACTGAAAGTCCTCTCCATACCATCCACAAGCCAATGGGCAAGTGGAATCTACAAATAAAGTTCTAGAAGCAATTCTGACCAAGACCATACACTTGCATCATAAAGATTGGGCAGATAGGCTTCCAGAAGATTTATGGGCATACGGGACTACATGGAGAAATACCATTGGTCATACTCCTTACGAGTTGGTATTTGGTAAGCAAATTCTCCTTCCCATAGAATTTCAGATCCATACATTCCGCCTAGCAGCAGAGTTGGGGTTGGATTTGAGTGAAGCACAGAAACAGAGGGTCATGCAACTTAATGAATTGGGACAAATGAGGCAGGATGCTCTTCAAAGGACTATCCTTATGCAAAGTCAACGCAGCAAATGGCATGACAAATACATCAAGAAAAAGCATTTTCAACCAGGGGATTGGGCACTACTTTTCGATTCCAAATACAAAACTTTCAAAGGGAAACTTACAACAAGATGGTTAGGACCTTATGAAGTAGAAACTGTTTTTGATAACGGTTCTGTCAGGATTAAAACCATAGATGATTCTCAGAATTCCTTTGTAGTGAATGGACATTGATTGAAAGTGTACAATAAACCTTTGTCAAAAGATGATTTCTTACAGAAAGTGGCCAAGCAAACAGAACTAAAGATAGTGGGAGAGGAGTCTTCTTCTCCTGCTGATCTTTGATCATTCATACTATTTTAAAATTCTGTAAATAATAGATTTTTAGCTAAAAAAATAAATAAAAAATAAAATAAAATAATATAAAAAAAAAGATTTATTTTCTTCTTTCTTTTGGATATGTTGATGTTTTGTTTTCAGTTTTACAGGTTTTTTTTCAGAGCAAGTACAGATCTGAACTTTATCACTCTCTCGCAACAGGTAAGAAGGTAAGAATGTTTTATTTCATGAGATTTTCTTATCAATATAACTGACTTGTTTTGAAACAAATAAATTTGAGCTTGTTTTGCTCCCTTTGACTACTCATTAAAGTATGAAAGGGGCATTTATCAGGAAGGATTATTCTTTACCAGACCTGGTGAATTATTATGGGAAAGAAACCCCCCTTAGAGTCGTCTTTTGGCATTTCCTCAGACTCTCCAAACATGAGGAAGCAATGAGCATGTACTAACTTGGGCTCATAAAATCCACAAGTAAGTGATTATTGTTCCAAAANNNGGCTCATAAAATCCACAAGTAAGTGATTATTGTTCCAAAAATTATGTCTGCAAGATTTTTATCTGCACTCGCGTTGGATGATGTGGAATATGTTAAGGTCCACCTTCCAACAAATATCACTCCATCAACATCAGCACCTTATCTGGAGCAGAGATTAGAGATTATTTAGCACCCTGGACTCTGCATGCCTCAATGGCAGATGTCCTTGTTGACAACCCTGGGAATACACCAATGTCTCTTGGTTGATAGATCCTACAGGTGACTTGACACCAACACCTCTATTCGTACCTGTTAGGATGTGTTGTAGGTACCTTGAGGCCCATTGACATCATTGGTGGGTCATCTCGCATCGGTTAACGACATTCATTAATGGCCGATAATCCGATGATTTCTATTTGTGTTCGACTCCAGAACATTCATTCACACAAATCAGAATTATACCATGGGTAGAGCTTTGAAGCTATTGAAGACATGATTTCAGTTGATCTTTTTCAGGACAGAACAAAATCCAGGTTCAGAGATCATTATAATTTGCTGTTTAAAACAGGAAGTTTTCTCAGCAGGATATTATTAGTTAAAATTTCTCTGCAGATTCCTGATTGTTTCATCAGTACCAGTCAGTACCAGCACAGAGTTCATCAGCTACAGTGGTCATTAGAGATATAAGAGCAATTACAATTTTCGCGCCCTTCAGATCCAGACTTGACTTCAAAAGAAAAATTCTACAGCAAGACTTGCATAACAATGGGGATAGGTAATTTAACTCAAGTATGCTTAGTTCATGTTGATTTACTGTATTAATTTGAATATTAATAGTTTGAACTAAGGATTCCTTGTTTACTCCATAATGTTTAATCATAACCATGACCTATACCTAATGAACCAACCCACCTCGACCTCTCATATCATAAAAAAACACACGACATTACCGGAGCTGAGTTCGACTTGACCTGTATACGATAACACTCTGCACCCTTGTATGACTCTCATCATTTTCCGATACCCTATCAATCCCCACGACAATTAAAATGTTCTCTTATGATTTTCCTCCCGACTACTTCTTCATCACATTCTCTTCCTTCATCGCCCTCATCCAAATTTCGTTGATCATCTACATACCCTACCTGTGATATCAAGTGGAACCATGGTGGCAAATCGCCATGAACCGGAGACATATGCGGACTTAGAGGCCCTTCCAGAGTATGAGGCAACCAGAGATATTTTTAAGAAATCAGTGTGGGAGCCGTTTCTAAGGAAATTCGATGGATATAATGATGCAATTACGCTTCAATTTGCTCTGCATTTTCAAGGTGGGTTCGCTAAAGTGGGCGAGCTTGAGTTTGAAGTCACGGAGAAATTTATTTTAGAAGCAATTCAACTGCCCACCACTGGTCAGAGATGGACAAAGGGACAGCCTATTGACAAAAAGCTCTGTACGCAGCTTTTGAAACCACAGTACCAGGAAACACAGTGGTCTGAGGGAACTTCGCGGTCATGGTTGGAACCACAGTGGGCTCAATTATTAGCCATCCTCCAGCGTTACCTCACGTGTGAAGGACGATATACCATCGTATTCCCCTGCCATGCCTGACTCTTGTTACACTTTAAAGGTAATCATCTACTGAACATACCCTTCTTTCTGTTGAAAAGTTTAAAAAAGATGGCCGAACAGGTATGAAAGGCCAAATATTTTCATGGAATTCTATTTCATTTTGGTCTTGTTAAGATATTGATTAAGTCTGCACTGTCCAAGAAGCAAGAAACTTGGGATATATTTACTGTAAAAACCCTAGCCTCTGCCAAGTCTAAAGATAGGAGTGTTAAGCCTATTCTCCCACAGAAGAAGTTGAACGCTAGGAAAAAGAGGGTTAAAACCCCAACCAAAGTCTGTGCTAACCCTAAGAACATATCCGATAGAACAATTGAAGCCAGTACTGGAGACCCTGATTCAGAACATTCAATTGATGCTCATGGGTCTGATGGAGTGGAAACCAATTATGAAACTGTGAAGAATACTACTCCTACAGAGGCAAATGTTGGCATCACGAGTTCCTCCCTAGATGCTGAGAACATAATTGAGGTGGAAGAACTGGCAGAGTTGACTGACAAACCTAGAAGAAATCCAAAACGAAAATGTAAAAGCACATTGTCAGGTATGGATAACTCTGTGCCCAGTTACCCACCACAGGAGAGGTTAGAAAGTGTGGATGATCATGAGGAGGCTCCAGAGCCCTCTGAAATGACTTGGACTCTGTCCCAATTAATTCAAAAAAATCATAAAGTGGATCGGTAGGCTACTGCGCCCAAAGGAATTGAGCAGAATGAGCCAATTCGAGTACCAACAGGTACCCCTTCTCGGATACATAGAGAGTTCACTCCTGAACTCAGCCCAGATCATGATACCGATCCAGTTGACACCTATGAACGAAGTCCAAATGAGTTCACTCCTGAAATCACTCTAGATCATCATTCTGATCCACTTGACACCCCTTCTCAAAGTCCCGACGAGTTCACTCACGCATCCAGTCCTCAACCACAACCAGGACAGGATAAAACATTTGAAACTTACTGTGAAATTTCCTCCAGTCGATCCTTGAAACCAATGGTAGCAAGACTAGACAGAAGGAACAACAGGTTGAAAGAAAAGCTACAGGAATACACTATCTTGGACTGACATATCAGAACTGAGAATGAACTCATGAAAGTCAGGATACATCATTTCTTGTCCAGAATTGAAAGAATGAAACGAAAGAATAAGGGTCTTTTGCAGAAGAACAAGAGACTACAGAAGATTGCTAGGAATCATATCATCATCAACCGAGTCCTCAAGAAAGAAATTAGAAACTTGAAGAAACATGAGAAGTTACAGATGTTGGTTGCAGCTACTGCAACGCTCTGATTGCTACCAGTCTTTGACTTTTGTTGCCTGAGGACAGACAAAGACTTTAGTTTGGGGGCATGTTGGTCTCCAGTTTTGATCATGTTTTGCCTATATTATATCACAAAGACCTCCATTTCCATACCCAGTACCACTCCCTTTTGGCCTTGTTTTGACATA
>CBVK0101039966.1:0-14494 GCA_900067695.1 Picea abies | reverse complement strand
GAGATCTACACTCTTTCCCTACACGACGCTCTTCCGATCTCACCTTCCTTATTGCATATCCATCACTATTTTTTATGGCCTCAGCTGTGAGTTATCTTTAGTAGTTTACCAAATATCCCATAAGGAATATAAACATGCATCTTTGTCATGTACCCAAATTATGTATCCATACATATTCTGATTTTGTTAACTTACTTCATACATGTGCATCACTTGAACATTTAATATCATTCATACGTAACTGGTATTACTATCAGGCTTCATATTAGGAAGATCCATAATGCATTAAACCCATGTACTCATGCATAATTAAACACAGATAAGTATTCATCATGCTAGCTTATTGCTTGCACTTTTTCCATGTCATTCACACACATGGACATATCAGGCTTCTATATCCTTTTCCCAAGGATCTTCCAATCATCCTTATGATCATGTATACACATTCGTGTATAAGTAGGTGCATATCTTGCACCTTTTTACCTCATGCATTCACTTGATAGTTTAATTTCATTATTAGTGTCCTTTAGTTTGAGATTTTATTCACTTACAAGACTAATCTCACAGTCATATCTCATATTGATGTTGTCTTTTCTCAAGACAATATCCAAATAGGGTCACTTTCGTCTTTATGCGACAATGTCTAGCAAGAAAACCTTCTTGCCTCAATGTCCATAGGGTTTTACCCATCTCACTTTTCTCTGGTCGTGAGGAGTTATATACTCTGATTTTAATATAGAGCAGTAACTATAACTTCCAGGGATCCTACATGATCCTATCAGATTCCTTTAATCCCACAAAGGCATTAACCATTATATAATCTACCATCATCAGTGCCTGAAGTTCCAACTGTCCATGCTTAGAAGTAGTGTTGTGAACACCAGGTCATCCGTCCTTCGGGTTTCAACTACTCTTGACAGAACCCTGCCACCTTCAGCTATCCACATTCAAGTCTTATTATAAATGTTAATTAGCATATCCCTACTCCAGTAAGGGTAGTTATCACTTTTACAAAGGGTTAAAGAAATTCTTTTGCTGAAATTCAACAAGAATTCCCAAAATCACAAGTTCAATCTATAGTCCTTCTCCTCAAGGAGTAAATGTAGATAACAATACCTCCTTACAAGACTCGTACATGAGCCCAAGCAGGTCAAGTGTTGTAACCAGGCTCTGATACCAATTTTTAACACACCCATGATGGCGCATAAAAATGTTCACTCTCCTTAAAGGACAAATTCCCCATCCATGGTTTCTAATTTGGAAGGTCAGGGAACCAGTTCGACCTCCCGGTCAAGGATATCCGATTATGGAGCCAAACAAATTTCTGAGACCTTGATGGTATCATTCTGTAATTAGACACACACCCTTTCAACTTCCTGGTGTAGGTCTAAAGGTACCCATGACCCTCCTCTTAGCGCCTGCGAAATCTCAGAGTCTAGGCGCTAGGTCATTTTTTTTTTAATAAACCCTTTCCTTGATATGACCTTCGGCAATGACCTTACATAAACACATGATTGCGGGCGCGACCAAGGGTGGTTTGAAACCAAACTACTTTTTGCCCCACAATTCACCTTGAGCCTCCACGTGTCCTTTCTCCAAAACTGTGGTCTAAATTGTGTCCCACCCTCAACTTTTTAAAGTTCGCACACCTTTAGTCCCCACAATGCGATGGGACCATATATCTCATCGACCTTGACGATGCTTCTAAAATGGTGTCTCATATCCATCCCTTTCAAAGCTAAGGATCAGATCTAACCTCTTTCAAATCAATGGATGTGATTTGCTTCGGAATTCCAGACTTCGGAATTCTCAAGTCTCAAAATTTTCTTTCTTTCATACGCCAATCTTCCAGAGTCAACGATTTGTGGACACCTATCCTCCTCGGTCAACGAATTTGCCTCTACTTCAGGGGTTTGAACTTTCAACTAGATCAATGGTCCTACAACCCCTTTTCTCGATCAATGGTCGATATTTCCTTCGGGTCTCCAGACTTTTGAGATCTCAAATATCAAACTTCACTTCCCCCCAAAGTAAGAGGATTCCTGCCATGTGTCCACTTTAATCAGATGGTTGAGGCTTGCTTTGGGTCTTTACTTGAAATCTACAGATTTATGCCACCTGTCCTCTTGAATTGATGGCTATGAATTACTTTGGGACTTTACCAGGAATCCACCGATCTACACCATGTCTCTTCTGAATCAGACGGTCCAGATTCACCTCAGATGATCCAACGCTTGAGATTTACTTTAGATGATATGACGACTGAGATATACTTTGGATGATCGGAAGGTTGATATTTACTTCATCTCTCTAGCTCTCCAGACTTCGGGAGTCTCAAAGCTTTTGGGGCTTTGGAATTTTGTCTCACTCCTCACTTGGAAACCTTCGAAGTAGTTTTCCCCAAAGTCTCTGATCTATCGACATGTATCTCCTGTCGGCCGATGGACAGTATCTACTTCGGCTCTTTGACTTTTGGGAGTTTCAATCTTCTACGCACTCCTTTCCTTTCGAAGTGAATTTACTCGAAATATATGATATCCTGACACATATTCCCATGGTGATCAATGGCCTGGATTTTCTTCGATTGTTCGTCCTCCTCCTTGTCCACAACCCTCTGAAGTTTTAGATATTACACCACGTATCAACCCTGACGATGGACAGTTCCAATTGATTTCGGAACTTCGGGACTTCACAAGTCCACTCTCCTCTGCACTTTCAAAGGGTTAGGCCTCATGCACTTTCCTTGGGATCCAATGACTATAGGTCTTCACGCTCCTATCTGACGGCCCATATCTAATATCCTCCTACGAGCTCTTATAATTGTCTGGACGTGGATCCCAACGGTCTAGATCTTTCACAGTGCTCGATCTAATGGTCATTGTTGCTCCTCCTCCTAATCTTTTGCTTTCTCCCATGAATTGGAAGATTTTATATGTTTCGAAGGTCTCGACCTTCTATTTACTTACTGGGAGCCTCAATGTATGGGTCTCAACTTCCGTTTTCCCTCCTGAGCTTATGAACTTGAAAGAAGGTCACTTCTTGGACCTCATCTGCACATTTCAAAAGACCTAGTCTCTTCTGATCTTGGTCCTTAGGGAATTTTGAATTCCCACGTACTCTTTGCATTAATCTACTTGTGTTGAATCGAAGGTCCACGACCTTCCTCGATCCAATGGTCGATATCACATCGCAACTTCGGGTTTCGGAAGTTTAATCGTACCAATGTGTGATTATCCCATCGCACAAACTCCGCACTCACAGATCCGACGATCAAGATGGGTCGCAATAGATCCTTGGATCTTCATTCCAGATCACATCATGACTTTGAGTTTTGGAGGATCCATCCCCTTCACGATGATTACCAATATTCATTGATCTTGCCAAGACTGAAGGAGTCGAGGTGTTAACGCCTATGCTCCTCCTTCAAATATAATGGTCGTGACAAATCTCGGATCCTCCCAAATGGATCTCGTCCATTCATCTAACAAATGAAAGGATATTCCCTTTCGATACTTGAGTCTCATTGTCCTTCCTAATCTTCGTCAGTTATAAAGGATTTAAGAGCGGTGCACTCTTTCTCCTGGGCTTAACACTTAGAAGGGTCTTCTTCATTACTCTTGCGCTCCTTCATCAAGTATAGAACTTAAGTGGTTCTCGGTCTCTACTTTCCTTGCTGAGAGATTGTGCATATCTGCACTATATCTCCTAATCTTAACAAACTTCGTCCTCCAAGAGGCTCAAAATGACTAGGAGGGTCGACCTGCATACATGAAATTATGCCCATGATCGACGAACTCACAGTTTGTGGCTCTGACTTAAGCCACCATGGGATGCAAGAACTTACGAGTATAAAAACACGTCCAATTCATATAATTTCCTACTTGCCTAATTACACAATCAAGCAGACACAAAAAGGGTACAATATAAATCATTAAGAAAACATATCCATCCCTGCAACATTCATAGGATATCCAACTTTAATTCACAGAACCACTTAAATACACAAGATATGTGATTACTTATCTATTACATGTGGTATCCAACTAACTGACTATGGGTGTTCATCCTTCCACCCGTCCATAGGCTCAGAGTCACTCATTCTTAGAACTCTGGCCACCCCATGACGAGCCATGATATCACCAGGGAACTCTTGCGGTTCTCAAGGATTCTTTCTCTATTTCAGCTTCTGCTCGGGTTCTGTTCTCTACAAATTTTAGAGATTTATTTCTTTTTCATGGCCCTAGACAAGGTTTATCATATGCTCACTTGGCATCAAGCTCATGACCTTATGTTCATCATCCACTGGAGAGCTCTGTGCATTCTCCTTACCAATTTTTATCATATTTTTTCCTTCTGTCAGAAGGGAACTCGGGTCATCTTGGTCTGTCATACCCAATGGTACTTTGAGATGACATTTTGCAGTTATACCATGATCCCATTCATGGGAGTGGTTGATAATTCAACCACTGGTCCTTTCTTCATTAACTAGTTTCTCTCCTTGGGATCCGAAGGAGATTTATTATCCCCATCAAGGTAAATTTGGGGTTATTTGATATAATGAACCATCTCTTATAGTTTTCACATTCTTTCCTCTAATGATATCATGGCCATTACTTTCAAGGCTTCACCCCCACAGTCAATTATTGGAAACTCAAACAATAATACATTTACACTGTCCACATGCCTTAGCATGGTAATCCTATTTTATGATTAATTACAAGATGGGGGAAACAGGGGTGTTACAACTACTATATGAACTCTAGTTGGATATATTCCATTCTATAAGCAAGCTGAGTCTTGTGGAAAACTAGGTCTTTCTTGAGAGTTGGTGCTCTCTTGAGAGTTGGTGCTCTCTTGAGAGTTGGTACTCCTTACTTCAGTTGGTGCTAAGAAATCCCCCATTACTATAGTCACACACACACACACACACATAAATTATACAAAAGCTTATACAGACATCTAGTATCTCTTCTTCTCATTATGATTATGATTATGATTTGATTGTTCTTATTGTGTACAATTATGTTTTAACTGCTAACTTGAATGAAGAAAAGTTATAAAATACCACACACTAATTCACCCCCCCCTCTTAGTGTGGCTGGTGTGATCAACAATTGGTATCAAAGAAAGGTTCCTTCAATACAGTTTAAACACTGAAAGGTATATTCTGAAGAAATTGGTGGATAGATGGCTCTCTCCATAATCGAAGCTCCCTTATTTGATGGAACACATTATTCTTCATGGAGATAAAATATGAAACAGTATTTGAATTCAAGAGGATATGAAGTTTGGAATTTAGTAGTAAGCAATCCATGGGACTTAACTACCTCAAAGAATCTATCCAAGATTGCAGCCCAAAGAAGAGTAAGGAAGAACAATGAAGTGGCATTGAAGATTCTTCTCAATGGATTATCAGATACCGTCAAGGCAAGCATGGGACTATGCACATCCACCAAGCACTTATGGCTAAAGTTAGAAAAGATGTATCAAATCAAAAGAGAAAACACAGAAGACATTCCTATCAACGATGAAGAGGAATACTCAGCCATCAATAAAGGTAAAGACTCTCCACAATCTTTTGATTACAATAATGTTGATATTGAATTCTCCCCTACAAGTAAAGAAGAAGATTCAATTACAATAGAAGAATGTTTTGTTAGCATTTATCCCATGGAAGAAGTAGAAGAATAACTATCAAAGGCCAAACAGAAAGTTGATTGGGGTCTCTATGAATACCACTATGACCATAATTATTCAGACTATAGCTATATTCATGACTACACTAAAGAATTTCTTGAAAAGAGTCTAAAGCATATCTTGGAAATAAAGGAAATTATAAAAGAAAATGAAAAGATAATATCTGATCAAGATAATTAGTCATAAGAAAAAGAAGAGGAGATCGAGAATTTGAAGAAAGAAAATAGTCAAGTAAAAGAAAAGAAGAAGGAAGATGATGAATTCTTGGAAATAAAGGAAAAGCTCAAAGACAATGAAAAAATCATATCTGAGAAAAATATTTTGCTAGAAGAAAAAGAAGAGGAGATTAAGAAATTGAAGAATGAAATCAGTCAAGCAAAAGAAGAAAAGAAGGAAGATGATGAACTTAGCAGAAACCTTGCAGATCTAAAAGAACTAAGAGAAAGCAATGTCAATCTAAAAACCCAACTTGAAGAAGCCAAAAGAAGAGAGGAGGTAGTGAGGAACCAGTTGAACAAAAGGGAAGAATCGTGTCATAAGCTGGAAGAAAAAGTTGTGAATATTAGAAAGAAGGTTGAGAAGTCAAACACCCAAGTCAAGTTCTTGAAAAACTCCATGACCTTGGATGAGATCTTTGATAGTCAGAGATCACCAAATCACAAATCTGGTCTTGGCTACAACAAGTAAGAAATTAGTACTCCTAAGAAACCTGATGCAAGTCCTTCATTTGTAAAGGGTGAACATAGGTATGATGCAGGTCTTTCATTTATAAAAAGTGAAGGCGGGTATGATACAGGTCCTTCATTTGTAAAAGGGGAAAGCAGGTATGATGCAGGTCCTTCATGTTTAAAGAATGAAATCAACACTACAATATTTAGAAGATCATATCAAGGAAGACATCCATAAGCTACTCATACACCTCAAAGTAAGTTTAGAAGAGAGACACCTTCATGGATGAATCAAAGAAGGTATGAGAGTGTTTTTAATGGTTATTGTTTTTCTTGTGATGAATATGGTCATAAAGCCTTGGATTGTAGGCATCATGGAAGAAAACAAGTTGGTAGGTTCAACAACAGTATAAGATGTTGGAACTGCAATCTTGTTGGACATATTGCTACACATTGTTACACTATGAGATGCTATAGTTGTGGTGGATATGGGCACAAAGCCCATAACTGTTGGAACTCAAGAAGACAGTCAATGAGAAATGCTTCATACAATATGACAAGAAGAATAAATGAAACGTGGAAGAAAAATGAAGTTGCAGTAATAGAAGATCATAGAACAAAGTTCAAGAAACCAGGACATTCACATATGTGGATAGCAAAGACTGAACAAGTGAACATGAGTGAAGTCAATTGTTGCAAAAAGAATTGCAGTCATGTGAAAATCATACTATAAACTTTCTTAGATGACTTTATAGAAATTTACAATATAAAATTATCATGGATAGAGATGGATACATATGGCTAGAGACCGATGAGAATCAATGGAAAAATCCAAGGGTCGTTTGAAAAATATGAGCTACAATTGTGCACTGTTCCAATAGGGAAACAGTATCCACAACAACAATATTATGATGTAAAAAATGATATACAGGATATCATGTCGAGATAACAAGCGCAGAGACCTTTTCAGGAAGAGCTACCCTTTTAGAAACAAAGGGGGAGAACAGTCAAAGGCTGAGAGAGCAAAGTGACAGGGGGAGTTATTAAGTTATGGCAAACAGAGCATGATTGCAGGGGGAGTTATCGAAGTTCACATATTGATCAGTATCATATAGACAGACATATCATAGGAAGAGAAATCCTTTTCCAATGATTTCAAAGGGGGAGAGTAAATTTAGAGGAGAGAAGCATCATCACAAGCGGAGATTGTGTATGAAGTTGGTGTGTTGCCATCAATGACAAATGGGGAGATTGTTGGACATAGTGTCATTAACGTGTTATCATTAATGTCAAACAGTATGACAGTATGCAGAGATTAAATCTCGGGAGGGTTAGCGAATGAAGATCAAAAGCTCAGAAGAGATGACGCAAATGAAGCTCAGAAGGGAAAGCACATTGAAAAAACACGATTAAATCAATTCGTGACATTGGATACGCAAGTGCCAAATCAAGGGTAGGAATTGATTGCAGAACATAGAGGGAGAATTAAACTATATGTTATTTCCACTTCCAAAATTATTCTAGATCGTCAAATATCATCGATTCAAATATCAACGACTGAGGTTGACCCACCAAAAATCGCACAACTTCAATTGAGGATTTTGGGCAATGAATTAAACCACATGAAATTTATGGTTCCACAATCCACATTGACCGTTGGATCAAGTTAAGTGGAAGGAGGATAGGATAAGCAAAGATGAGGACCGTTTGATCTATTCAGAGAGCGCCAAGGTAGCAGTGGTCAACTTCGGTGCTGACCACTTCAGGAGAAAAGGGTTGAGAGCAAGTAAGATCACCCAAAGGCCAAAGTACCAAAGCATATGTGATTCATCTGATCTGAGGAAACACTTTGGGAGATATCAGGACTGTCAAATCATGTTTAGTGGAAGGACAGAGTAAGCCACAAATGTCCCAAACTAGACACAATTCATATGATATGAGGAAAGACTTTGGGATATATCCTTATCGTCGGATCGAGGAAAGTAGAAGGATAGGATAAGCATGGGAAAAGGCCCGAGATCCCAAATAGTCGAATTATCGATAGTTGTCGGATCGTGTTAAGCCTTTTCAGGTTAAATAATGACCATTAGATGAAGTCAAAGTTACTCGAGGTTTACACTTAAGGGAATCTCACTTCGAGAGAATTGGGAAGTGGAGAAATCAAATTACCCAAAGTCCCGAAGGCCAAAGTTCTGAATTCACGAGGTTAATACATGTAGCACTCATATTGAGAGCCCACATCATCAACAATGACATCATCTAGGAAATGTGGCCCAATTAGGTGGTGACAAGTGTCAAGGTCCCATAGGTACTTTAGGTATACATAAGACATGAATCTAGGTGACATGTGGCATCCACTCAGGAAGTGCCACGTCAGCAAGTGACGTCAACAAGTTATGTCACTCCGAGAGTTTTTACTTCTAGAGTTTCACCACTAGCAAATGCCCGAAGTCCTAAAGTCTCGAAGTGGACATGAGTCGTCTGATATTAATGTTGGCATGTTTACAGGCAGGTGTGCTTGTCATTGATGGAAAGATAAAAGTATGCAGCGATGGAAAAACAGGGACAACGTAAGCTCAGAAGAGATAGTGTAGAGGTGCACAAAGAGTGCAAGAGTGTGCTTGTTTATTTGATGGAAAACAGGCAGGCAAGGAAGATCAGTAGTGCAGGGATAATTGCATGGAAAGATCAGAAACGTAAACTCCATTTCGGAGTTTTGGATACCGGGCATTGGAGGAGTCAAGGAAGAAACTCACGACAAGAATGCCGAAATAGAGAAATGTGAAACACCAGAATACGTTGATCTGACTCCATTTCAGAGTTTTGGATACCGGGAGATTGAGAAGTCAAGAGTCGAGACTCTTCAACACAGGAGTCCCGGAGTTGCGAAATTTGGAATCCCGAAATCCCAAAAGAGGCACATCAACAAGAGTTTTTCAAACTGGGAAATAACTCCATTTCAGAGTCCTGGATACCAGGAGTTGAAGTGTCGAAATACTTCACCACAGGAGTGCCGAAATGCCGAAATGACGAAATGTGAAACGCTGAAATCCTAAAATAGGCACATAAACAAAGAGATTCACAGGCCGGGAAATAACTCCATTTCGGAGTTTCAGATACCGAGAGTTGGAAGAGTCAAGACTCTTCATCATCAAGAGTCCTAGATTCGCGAAATGTGAAATGCCAAAATCCCAGAAGAAGGAGGATAGTTTCAGATATCGGGAGTTGGAAGAGTCAAGACTCTTCATCATCAGAAATCCCAGAATCGCGAAATGCGAAACATTGAAATCTCGAAAGAAGGAGGACAGTTTCGGATACCGGGAGTTGGAAGAGTCAAGACTCTTCATCATTAGGAGTCTCGGAATCCTGAAATGTGAAACGCCAAAATCCCGGAAGAAGGAGGACAGTTTCGGATAACGAGAGTTGGAAGAGTCAAGACTCTTCGTCATCAGGAGTCCCGGAATCACAAAATGTGAAACACCGAAATCCCAAAAGCAGCAGGATAGTTTCAGATACTGGGAGATGGAGGAATCAAGACTCGAGACTCTTCATCCTAGGAGTCCCAAAGTGTCGAAACGTGAAATTGCGAAATGCAGTTTTTTAATAAGGTTGTGGTCACAGTCGGTGGTCACATCGTCGAAGAGCTCAAAGAGTTAAGCTCCTTGTTTTTTGAAGTTCCAGGGATCGCGACAATGAGTGTCAAGATAACTCTTCACCACAGGAATACTAAAAGGCTGAATGCTGAAATGCCGAAATATCAATGTAGCCAATGGTCATCGCCGGTGGTCGCGTAAGTGGAAGGGACTAGCATAACTAGGCTCCATTTCAAGGTTCTCTTTGTAACTGCTAGAAATCATTGATGGTTTCTGCCAAAGGACTCGAAGAGACTTTAATGTGAATGCCAGAGGAATTGAAGAGTCTCAAGGTATCTACCAGTGGAATGAAGACTGTTCATAGAGGCGATTGACAGATGGAAGAGCATTGAAGCTTGTAACTACAACAGAGGGGATGAGCTCGACTGTGACAGAGAAGATGAAGAGTCTCAACTGCAAGACAGGCTAAGGAATCTCGGCATAACAGCCAGTGATGATGGATGCATGGGAGGAATAGCCACAGAAGATGAAGAGTTGCAATGATGATCAGGAAGAGCACTCGACATGGTGAGAGCATGCAGAAACATTGTTGAGAGGGCATGCAGAAGATGCACTGAGACTATAAGAATGAAGAAAAAAGAAGAGATTGAGGTTGTTGTTGTTGAGAGTGATTCGGGTGAGTAGAAGGAGGAATGTGTAGTAGCTGAAATACAGAGAAGAGGAATGGTGCATTGAATGGAGATGGCCCACAAAGCATAGAAGGCAGAAGCACAGAAAGTGCAAGGAGGTGTGCAGCAAGACAATGAGACAGTAAAGGAAGGACGAGGTTCTCTTATAGAGAAAAACAGAAGTTCAGAAAGCACAAGAAGATGTAGACAGAGAGACACTGATACAGTAGAGCAGAGCAGCATAACAGAACAGTGATAAGTCTGGTAAGCCAATGACAAATATTGTATCATTGTGATAAATTTACATAGAGCAAAGATTTATATTCCAAGGTGGTAGGAAGGTGCTAGGGAGGACTGTTGTCCTCAGAGGTTAAAGTGGGTGCTTGAACACAGGGAGTTGTAGCTTCCATCTTGTTACATCTAGAGAAACCAGGGTGGCAGGGTGGCGCAAGGGAGAACTGTTGTTCTTTGTTGTACAGGTTGGTGCATGTGTGACTAGAAGTTGGTGCTTCCATCCAGTTGGAGCTGGAACATTTAGGGAGTTGGTGCTTCCTTCTAATGGGTGCTAGAGAAACCAGGGAGTTGGTGCTTCCTTCTAGTGGGTGCTAGAGAAAAAAGAGAGTTGGTGCTCTCAACAAGTTGTAGCTTGCAAAATAGAGGTTGCAGCCTCATAATGAGTTGGAGCTCATATGTATGATAATGTACAAAATGTAAAGATTACTTATCATATAAAGAAGAAGAGGTTTTTACCCTTTATGGGTTTCCTCGGGAAATATCTGTCTTTGTATATTTCATATGTGACAATGATTCTGAATGTTCTATTGCTTACTTCCCTGCATTATTGTGATTTTCATTAAGTGCTCTACAAAGAATTTAAAAATAAGCATTATTGTTTAAGCACGGTAACAACTGATTCACCCCCCCTCTCTCAATTGTCCAACAATTGGTATCAGAGTCAGCCCCTTTTATCTAAGGATAGATCCTAGAGCTTAAACATGTCAATCCATGAAGGAAATTCAACCAATAAGGCCCCTCTGTTCAATGGAACAAACTTTTCCTTCTGGAAGGTTAGAATGAGAACTTACATAATGGATTTAGGTGCAGATGTTTGGGATGTAGTAGATATTGGTTATGTAAAGCCAGTTGTACTAGCTAATAAGGATGACAAGCTAGAATTTAGCTTCAACGCTAAGGCTATGAATGCTATCTTGAGTGGGCTTGCAGAAGCAGAATTCATAAAAGTTATGCACCTAGGAAATGCCAAAGAAATGTAGGACAAACTCATTAGCAGTTATGAAGGTAATGAGAAGGTAAAGGACGCCAAGCTTCAAATATACAGACTATAGTTTGAACAATTGAAGATGAAAGAAGATGAAACTGTTGGAAAATAATTTCTGAGAGTTGAAGAACTGCTAAATGCAATGACAGCACTTGGTGAAAAACTTGAGGAACCTTCTTTAGTTCATAAAATTTTGAGATCTCTACCAGATAGGTTCAACCCGAAGGTTTCTGCTATAGAAGAACTTAATGATCTAAAAACCTTGGAGTTTGATCAACTTCTAGGAACATTGACTGCATATGAAATGAGAATAGTTAAAGATAAACCCACCTCCAGAGAAGCATCATTTAAAGCAAACAAGCATGAGGATTATGAACCTGATGAAATTGAAGAAAAATTTGTGAAGAGACTAAAGAAGGGATCAGGCAAATACAAAGGTAAACTACCTTTCAAATGTTTCAACTGTGGTAAGATAGGTCATTTTGCAAATAAATGTCCTCACAAAGGAAAGGATCAGACATGTGATGATGAGGAGAAGCACAAACACATAAATTTCTTTAAAGAGAATAAATTTAAGAAGAAAAGTCTTTGTGTAAACAATGATGATGATTCTTCAGATGATAAATACAATGACTCCTCTATTGAAGATAAACTAAATGACTTCATACTTATGGCCAAAGAGGATTATGATAATAAAATCACAGGAAGTGAGGATAATGAAGAAGAAGTTGTGGTTGATATGGAAGGAGAACTAATCAGTGCACTGGAAGAGATTGACAGACTCATAATTAAGAATAGAAAGCAAAAACAATTGTTGATACGGTTCGTGAAAGACAGTAAACAGCCCTATGAAGACTTTGCCCTGCTAAAAGTAGAATTAGAAGAGGCAAAGAAAATTGAGGACATTCTGAAACAACAGTTATCAGAAAGGAAGGCAAGATGTAAATTTATGGAAGAAGAAGTAGTGAAAACTAGGAAAGAGTTGGAGAAGTTTCAAGCCTTGTATCATCAAAATCTGTCAAGTATCAAAGCCTTAGAAGGATTATCCACCATTCTGAATTAGCAAAGGAATCCAAAGTTGAAAATTGGTTTGGGTTATGAAGAGGGATCAAGTAGTGGTCAACCAAGAAACAAAGAATCCATCAAATTTGTCAAATCTACAACCAATGACAATAACAAACCTACATAAACAAAGGAACACAATCAGTTTCCCAGGAGGAGTAAAGAAAAAGGTGCTAGGAATGAATCTGTAGAACAAAGAAATAATGCACTCCCTGCTCAAGGAAATTATCAGCATGGAATAAATCAACCTGTTCAAAGAAGACAACCATTTTCCAGGTACCAACATTTTTTCTATGGATATTGTTTCTTCTGTTCTAAATTTGGTCATAAAGTTGTAAACTATTCTTTAAAATTAAATTATGAGCAATCAATACATTCAAGGTATAGATATCTGCCACAACAAAGAATGAGATAGCTAAGTAACAAACCACCACAGACTGCAAATCACTTGATGGATGGGAAAAGGACACAGGTTAAGCATAACAATCGTTATGATCCTTTATTCAACGAACCCGGATGTTACATTTGTCATAACTATGGACATAAATCTATTGATTGTCGCTTAAGGAACTATGAACCAGATTTGAATTCCCCTGCTGAAAATGCCAAGGTTTGGAAGAAGAATGAAAGTGACAAATGTGGATTAGTATTTTCAGCTCAAAGACAAACGAAACCTTGGTATATAGACAGTGGATGCTCCAAACATATGACAGGAGACAAAGGTAAGTTTCTATCTCTAAGTGAAAGCAAATCAGGAAACATAACCTTTGGAAATGATGCTCTAGGTAAAATAAAGGGTAAAGGGATGGTGAGTTTAAGTAATGGAAAAGGAAAAGCCCAAGATGTTCTACTTGTAGATGGGTTGAAACACAATTTTCTCAGTGCAAGTCAAATGTGTGACAGAGGATGTGAAGTGGTGTTCACATCCAAGGACTGCAAGATAAAGTCTGCAAATTTAGGACAAGTGGTGGCCAAAGGCATAAGGATAGAAAATAATGTATATGTGTTGAAAGAAGATAGAGAAGAGTGTCATTTAAGAAAACATGATGAAAGTTGGTTATGTTATAGGAGACTTGGACATCTAAACTTTGACCACTTAATCAAGCTCAAAAATCTTGAGCCAGTAAAAGATCTTCCGAGAATATCAAAACCCCAAGATTCTATGTGTAAACCCTACCAAGTAGGAAAGCTAACTAGGACATCATTTAAGTCCAAGAGCTTTACTTCAACAGAGAAACCACTCCAACTAGTTCATATGGATTTATGTGGACCATCAAGACAAGAAGGCATAGGGAGAGAAAACTACTTCATGTTGATTATTGATGATTACTCCAAACTTACTTGGGTTGCCTTTCTTAAGGAAAAAGTTGAAGCATTTGAGAAGTTTAAAATATTTAAGGCTTTAACTGAGAATCAAACAGGAAAGAGGTTAAAGGCAGTAAGATCAAACAGAGGAGGAGAATTTTTGTCAAGTGATTTCAAGGAATTCTGTGATAAGCATGGGATCAAGAGAGAATACACAATCCC
>CBVK0101039963.1:0-18520 GCA_900067695.1 Picea abies | reverse complement strand
TTAATTGCAACAATAAAATCATTCCAAGAGGTTAAAATTTTACCATGTTTCTTCATGTCCTCCTGAGTCTTGGATTCCCACCAAATGAGTGTTGCACTATCCAATCTTAAAGAAGCAAGCTGAATCTTAGTTTCATTATCTTGAATTTTTTGTATCCTACAATACACCTCAATCTAACGAATCCAATTATCTAATTTCTCATTCACTTCTCCATTGTACATTGGCAATTCGAATTTAATATCAAGCTTTAACGAAGGAATTTGTGAAGGAGTTTTACCATGTCCTTTTGGAGAATTTGGAAGAGGTCTTGAACTGGTAGAAGAAGAAGAAGATGGAGGTGAGGGTGGTGGAGAAGCACCATTCCCTCCATTTCCATTTGGAGTTTTATCACCACTGTCTCCCTTGTGATTTGAAGGGTTGGAGCCTTCACCTTACAATCATGTATTCCTTTCCATCAAGATTTTCATCATCTCTCTCATTTCCATGACAACCTTTATGAGATCTTCATCTTCTGCAGGAACATGTTCATGACTCTCTTCATGAGCCATACTTGGTGAATGCCTCCTTGAAACTTGCAGTGATGATATAAGCTTCATCCTTGAAGGATGAGAACTTGGCTCTACAAGTTGACCTTCTCCTCTTGTGAGTTTCAACCTTGTGAGCATCAAAAAACAAAACACTTGCAAATAATCAAGTCTTCAAAAACCTAAGCTCTGATACCAACTTGATCTAAAATTGAAGAAGACATGTATTCTTGAAAATATTTGCAAGTAAAATTTATGTGTTAAAATGCAAATGGATCAACTTTACAACACAACTTAAATAGCATTTACTCATTTAAGATGCATATAAACAGCAGCAATAACAGTGAACAGAAAACACATAACACAACAAATGATAAAGGAGTTCACCCCTCTCTTGGGCTACATCTCCTGGTCCAGCTTCTAATGGATCATTTGTATTATTTGCTCAAAGTGCTAAAAAATGTGCTTTGCAATGCTCAAAATGCCAAATAGACTGCTCCAATGGATTCATAACGTCCAAAAACCCCTAGCTGGGCTTTTTCGACACCTCGTTTGGCCAAAAATTGAAGAAGATAGGCTTCCTGGAAGTCCCCCTTCAAACTTGTTGTCTCTGCATCTACAAATTTCACCCTTGTTGGCTCAACCTAGCCCACACGCATATTTAAGCATTAAAACTCAGCACCGGATGCAACCGCACAAACCGTGCAAACCGTAGGACGGTTACGGGGGCACCTAGCCCCTAACCGTCAAGGTCATGGTTGTATGACCCATAGGACCGCGTGCAAGAGTAAACATAGGCCCCGTTTCCAAAAGCCAATGGTTAATGTACAAGTGGCGGGTCGTTTGTATAATCGTTGAACCGAATTCAAATCCAAACCAAAACGCATACCCATGCACACACATATGGTAATACATATGGTCATATTGCAATAATGTATGCGACCGGGGGCTCATATGAAAGGGCTATACAATAGGGCATGCATATAGTAATATGGTTATATTGTATACACCCGGGACCGGGGGCCGGGGCCAAGCCCCGGCTCGGTCTGCACCCACCATACAATACATATCAACTTAAATATAATGTGCACCATTTATATTACAAGGCACATGTGGTGGTGCGCCTATCGGTGGCCCTTCCCAAGTCTCTTCCCCTGCCCGGAGGTCACGGGGTCGAGTCCTGCTGAATGCACAAATTTTAAACCAATTTGTGTGTGACACGTGGCGGCAATTGATTGGGCCACGTGTCGCCATCCCGTTCACTACAAACATGCCACGTCATGTGCCAACTGTCCACACAACTACCTGCCACATGTCATGCAGTCTGCCACGTCAATGTCCGTACGGACTGTATGGACTGTACAGTTAGCATCCCTTTTTTTACTTGTTTGTCATTTTGAACAGAACGTGATATCTCTCGCTCCCGACGTCCGTTTGAACACAAACGAGTTGCGTCAGGTTCGTAACGATGAGTCCTACACTCTCGTTCAATTTGAAGCAATTCTGAGCACTTTGAATTTTGAGCAAAATTTGATCCCCTGGATCATAACATCTCATAGGTTGCAATGGCTCCTATAGTGAAAACAATCAATAAATGTCATAGAAGAATATTTCTCTGCTACCATAAATAATTTTGTATTTCATGTCTTGGAAAGGAGACAACATGGGCACCTCAAAGGGCAACACAAGTGGCTACAAATGAAGGACATTCGTTCAATATAAACGAAACCATTGTAATTATATGGACATGGCATCGGGACATAGTAAAGGATGTCTATTTGTTTGTATTTGTTTGTATGGGTGTGTCAGAGCTATATTGTATGTCAATGATTGAATAAATAGAAAAAAAGGCAAGTGTTTACGTTTTCAATGGAACCATTGACCTAGTCATTTTTTTGGGACCACTCTTATGCCAACCATGGAAAAAATTTAGTTGATTTCCAATTATCTCTTTATCAACTCTAATATATGTGACAGGATTTGACCCACTTGTATCTTAATGTTGTGAGTGGTGATATGTATACCTTACACCTTAAAGATTCCAAATAATACCCTTGTAAGAGAGTCTCCACTAAATAGTTCTTACCCCATTTAGAAATAATCACTTTTTAACCAAATCAAAGATGAAAAGGGCATGTGTGTGCAAACCAACCGCCCAATGGCCTAGACCAAAGTCTACTGAAAAAATATCTGAAAGATCTAAATACTGTTGAGAATAAAGTTTGGACCTACGGGCTAGGAATTATCTTCCCAATTCTTATCTCTCGGATGCTAAAAATGAAAAACAAGGCCAAAAACCATAGTCAGGATTGTAGACCCTAGAGAAACCTAGAAAATGATTTTGAAAACCAACCACTAATTAACCAAAACCACAATTTTCTAAGGGAAGAATAGTACAAAGATTATTGAGTAAGGAAACAAAGATCGAAGTCTATAAATTATCTTCCCAAGCCCTATCCCTCGGAAACTATCACTAAATGACAGATCCCATAGCCAAAACAAGATGTGTAGACCCTGGAGAAACCTAGAAAAACCTCCCAACATCCCAACCATGACAACAATGACCAAGGTGAAAAAAAGAGTTTTACTCAAGGAAGAAGGCCATCGATCTTCCCAATAATTATAAAACTGAGACAAAGGGAGCCAAAGCAGGAATCTTAAGCACCTCCACCACGATGAGTAAATCAAGAAACCAAATCAAACCAAGAACATAGAAGAATGTGAAGAAGCTAGTTCTCAATTCTCATCATTCCATCCATCCCATGTCTATTAATATCCCACCTTGCATGCAAGAGACAATAATGAAGAGAATAAAACTTAGGACGAGTGATAAATTATGCATGCCACATATCAAAGCTTGTGGCCTTGCAAATTGTTTCCACACACATGGATGTAATCCCTTCACGTGCCAATCCATTTGGTTCTTAAATTCCTTGCTACATGTCTCAAAGGACTGATGGGTCATAAATATTAGGGGATGTAAATGAAATTAGACTCCCCATTTTTAATTAAAATTCCTCATGCTAAATGGGTAGCCTCATTTGCTAAGCGATCAGGAAGCCCATTATGTTCTCTTAACACATGATAATATGATATCTTGGACATGAATTGAGAAACTTATTGATTTGAGAGATAATGGAGGTTAGTCTATGTATGATGATCAATGTTTTAATAATGAATCTAGAATCATCAATTATCATCAACGATTCTATGTTGGAACTAATTTATATTGTCAAACCTTGAAGAAGCTCGTAAGATTCATATTGGTTATTTGTTGAGACTCCAATTCCACAAGAAAAGGATGTTTTTTCACTTCCCTTAGGGTAAAAAATGTGCCCCCCCTTGGCTCCTCCAAACCCCATATTCCCCTTTGATGCTCAATCAAAGAAGAGGATGGAGGAATTTTGTTTGGATCGTCAGTCTACAAATTCTTTCTCACCCATTCTTATCTGCCAATTGATGTTTATGTTTGGTATGTGATTGGAAGTATTTTCTTTCAAGATTAATATAGAAAATTGAGTCATCCAGGCCTATTCCTCTCACTCTAATACTTATTGGTTCTATAGTTTCAAATATTTGGCAATAGTGAATTCCACCATATGGCCTTTGGCTTACTAAGATAGTATTATCCAGGAAATGATTGAAGATAGCTCTATTGTGAGCCAACCATATCTTCCAAAAAAAAATAATTGGGAGGGCCATCCACAACAAGCAAAACAATTTCTTGTTCTTGAAGGACCCTTTATAGTTTCTACACCAATGAGTAAACACAACTCTCCAAGAGCTTGGCCTACTAATTCTATGACTCATACCTACAAATGTGAAATCCCAAACCTTTTTTGTGAAGGTACACTCAAAAATAAGATGTTGACCACTTTCCTCTATTTTTCTGCATATAGTACATTGGGTGGGGCCTTGGATTCCCATTTTCTTGAGATTGTTAGCTATCAATATTTTCCCATGCACCGTGATCCAGCAAAAATAATTTATTTTCAGAAGAACTTCAGGTCTCCATACCTTGTTCCAAATAAGTGAGTGTTGACAAAGCGGGGGAGACAAGATTTGATGCAGATGTCCCTCCTTCATGCTATAACTTGTTGCGCCCAAACCTCTTTGATATACCATATATTTTTCACGTGGTGCACATCCTTTCATATTCTATAAAATGGCTGAGACAAGAGACTTGAGATGGTTCAAAGGTGATTTAAGCTACCAACATTACCAATAAGCATATCATTATGTACATTTTAAGATATTATAGAAGGTTATTGAATTTATTTCATCCATCCAGGATTTCAAAGGGAGGATTTCTACATTTCTTTCCATACGTTGATTTCCCATTATGTTGTCTTAACATATTCTTATTTATTTTCCATTCCTAGGGATCCAGGTGAGCTTTGATCGTATAATTGGAATTGAAGCTTTAAGAAGCCTCCAAATGTGAGAACCCCTTTGATTTTTCTCTCGTCTCTCAATACATCTCTTCTTATTCTTGCTAAATTATATCCTACACAATATTTTCTTACACGATTCTAGTCCACCTATGATTAATATCCAAGCAAGCTTAGCTCCCAAAGTTAAATTCATAAGAGTTGGATCTATAACCCCTAATCCTCCTCTATCTTTAGGGGTTGTGACCACCTTCTAATTGATGAGATGGATTATTTTTTAGTTGGACTTCTCTATTCACCACAAGAATTTCCTAAGTTGTTTTGATATCCTTTTTGATATCCTTTGCATAATCCCTATAGGAGCTAACACATTAGAGCATTGAAATATAGGAAGAGCAAAGAGAACTAGTTTGATTCAGATTATAAGGCTAGTTGGATTCAACCATTGTGATCCCCACTATTAGAAATTTGATTTGATTTTGTCTATTACACTTTGACATGACTGAGCTAAGGGGGTTTTGAGAGATAGAGGCATGCCTAAGTATTTAAAAGAAGACCATTCTCTTGACACAGGAACTACAAAATTATGCAAATGTTTTGAAGAATTTATTAGCTTGCATGCTATCCAAAAGTATAACTCTTTTGATTAATTATTCTCCCTCCCAAGGAATTTATGAAAGAGTCTAACACTTTCTTGAACCAAGCTACTATGATGGAGGAGTTTCCTCCCAACAAGTGGGTGTCATATGTAAACTGAGAGTGATTAAGAGTTTTGACCCCTCAAATGATTTTGATTTCTGGGAGATTCCAAACTAACCTTTCTTGCTCCAACTTTCTACTTAAGAATTCAACCATTATGATGTAGAGGAGTAGAGAAGGAGGGCATCATTTTCTTTTCCCTCTACTTGCCTAAAAAGAGGAGGTTTGTCTACGATTCACCAGCAGAGCTATCCTTGCAATGCTTACACATGTTGCAATCCAATTGATAACAAAAGAGCTAAATCTGAATTTATGAAAAACATCAAATTAAAATGAGTTCCTTAACCAGTCCAAGGAATTATCCATGTCGATTTTGATGATCATACCCTTTTCCTTGTTGGAGCTGCTAGAGTGGATGGCCTCTTTAACCATGACAATACTATCCATAATTTGTCTTTCTTGCATAAAACCTCCTTGGTTCTTCGTAGTAAGCTTCAAAAATATAATTTTGATCCCATTCACCATTATCTTAGTCATAATATTATAGGAAGCATTGAACATTGAGAGAGGAGGAAATATAGAAAAGGAGGACATATTAGCTTCCTTGGGTATGAGGACCAAGAAAGAAGAATTGGTGTTGCCTCCAAGTCTATAGGATCTCTAGAAATATTGCAGTACTCACTTCAAATCATGTTTTATCAAGCTCCAACAAACTCTACAAAAGTGGATGGAGAATCCATCTAGACCAAGTGCCTTAATCTATTCAAGACTCCAAATTGCATTGTGGATTTTTGATTCATCAATTTCCTCTAAGGGATTTGCATTGTGTTCTAGAGAGAGGAAAATTGGGATATTGTTGAGCATGTCTATTGTTACATCTAAGTTTTCTCCATCCAACTAAATATATAAGGATTTGAAGTATCTCATGGCTGCTACTTTCATCTCCTAAAATTCAAATACCTTATTGTCATTCTCCAATATAATCTCTTTGACATTGTTCTTATACAATCATGCTCTAGCTTGTCGATTAATGAAAGTTGTGTTATTGTCCCTGGATTTCAGCTAAAGGCTTCTATACTTGATTCTCCATGTTTCTTATTTAGCTCTTATTTCCTTATGAATGTTTTGACAAATCCTAAGCTCAGATTGTTTTACCTCTTCAAATACCTCCTCTTATTCTAGAATGGCTTGCACCAATTTGAGTTGATATTGAAACAACTGGTTCTCAACATTTGGGGGTGAGAAAGAATGTTTTTACCAATTCTTCAGAGAAAGATTCACCACCTTAATATTTTTCTCACATATGTGTACATGAGAGCCAACAATCCAAGTGCACCATGCTTCTAATATAACATCCATCACTTTGGAATCCTTATACAAGGGATTGAACATGAAAGGAAGAGCCCCAAAATCAAGTGAGTATTTCATAACTAGCATAATGGGTTTATGATATAATACAATGGAAGGAATAATATTAGAAGCAATGAGATAGTCCTAAATTATAATATCACTATGAACTAGAAATCTATCCAATCAAGTTGCAATATTCCCAAGCATAATTCTTTTATTTGGCCCAAGTAAAATTTCCTTTACTTTGTTTAACATCGACCACAACCCACTCAAATATTAGAACCTCAAGCTTTTCCTTGAACATGTCCCTTACAATGCACCCTCCTCTTTTTTTCCTTACTATTCAAAGTGACATTAAAATCCCCTCCTACTATGGATCACTGTGAATGCTCCGAATTCCTAATGGATAACAGAGATTTCCAACAAAATTCATTTTCTTTATAGGCTATTGGCATGTAACATTAAAAAGGTTAAAAATTTTCCTAGATTGGAGATGAACAAAATTGGTTAGAAACCAATGTTGAGTTTGATATGTGAAAACAAGTTGCAAAAGGGAATTATTCTAGATTGTGCATAAACCTCCTAAGGCCCCATGTGAACATGTTGATGGACCCTCACATGTATTTCATTACTTTTTACATGTCAAAATGGCTTCAGAAGCCTTCATCTTTGTCTCTTGGAACATAAGGGTGATAGTATTTTTTACTTCGATAATGTCCCTTAGAGCTTCCTCCTTATATTGACTCTCTAGTCCCTTGCAATTCCAAGAGATTATATTCATTACTTAATTTTGATTTTGGGGAATCCACCATGGTTTCACATTGAAGCTCCAAGATTCATGGTTGTTCTAGATCTCATGGCCAAAGTCATGCCTAGAGTAGATTGGGTACCCATACCCTTATCTTTTTTCGTGGTTTCTTCTCGTTTGGCTCTGGCTGGTTTTTAGTTGAGATTCTTAGGTAGCCTTTCTTCATCGTCATCCTCCT
This sequence comes from Picea abies, assembly GCA_900067695.1. Lineage (NCBI taxonomy): Eukaryota > Viridiplantae > Streptophyta > Pinopsida > Pinales > Pinaceae > Picea > Picea abies. The sequence continues at coordinate 10,570 of CBVK0101039963.1, read as the reverse complement.
CCTTTTCTTCTTCCTCCATCCACTGAGCTTTCTTTCTGGCACACATACATGAATCAACAGAGGGATTTTCTAGTGGATTTTCTAATTCTTCCAACCTTTCTGACTAGGAATCCTCATTATCCACGGGAATTTCTGATTTGGGGCATTAATTTTGTGCTTAGGAAGAGTGAAGAGTTGTAGATGTAGGATTTGAACTTGCTAGCACTAATATTTATGAGAACATGATTGATTCCTATTGAGAGAGAACTTCATACCTATTCACCTAGGAGGGGTAAGATGCTTCTATTGTCTTCTTTGGAGATTTCTGAGCCATCTTACATATCAGGCTAAGAATAACCTCCAATGACTACTTTAGAGAGGTTGTGTGTTGGGAACCTGAAGGGGTTGTTTCCCTAAAGTATGATGGAGATGATTTTCGAGGTTGGGAAATTATAGATTGTTTGGGATTCATTTTTCTTTTTACTATCTTCCATTGATCCTCTTTTTAAGGTGTCGAAGGTGCTAATTGAGCATTTTTCTTGTATTCCTTAGCAAAGTGACCATATCCATGGAAATAGTTACAATTTAAGGGAAGTTGTTTGTAGTACAATGGTTGCTCATTTTTGCAATTGTCCAAAGTCAGAAGAATAGCTTCTGGAAGATCTTTTTCTAGATATACCTCTACACAGATCATTGCATAGGAAAACATGTGTTTCTTTGGAATATGCATGTCAATGTACCACCCTAGAGAGTTCCCAATGTGTTGCAGGTATCATCTTTTCAATAATGGAGAGACAAATGGGGAATGTGAACCCAAACTAGTACCATAGAGGGAATATCATGTTCTTGATTGAAATCTAGAGTCCAACGATTTAGGTACATACCATGAGTGTTGAAGAAGTAAGGCCTATTTTTGAATATCAATTCTTGTCTTCCTTGGTTTGGAACATTAAAGCACAAAAACCCTTTCCACAAAAGTAGTGGGTCAGTTTTCCATTTATCAGCACTTACCAATTAAGTTGTATCAAAGTTTCCATTTCCCTAAGAGATGGTCATGTGCCTGTGAACTGTCTTATTAAGCCTCTCTCAATGAGCACGAGGACCATGTTTCTTAAAGATGTCATTGGAATGGGATTTCAAGAATATTTTCCAATCTTTCACAAATCTAGATGGCTGTGACTTAGAAGATTTCTTGATTGTATAGACCATGGCTTAGAGTCTTTAGGGCTCTTGGTTTGGAGGGGGAGCAAAATACCCCTTCATAGGCCAAATCCATCAAACTCGATCACAATATCAAAAGGGGGTGACCATGGTTTGTAGAGCGTATGTCGTGGCTTCCAAGTTTTTCTTTCTTCAACCCCAAGCACTGAAAAATATAAGATTATAATTAAAAATATAAACTTAATTTCAATTTTTAACATTTTCCTTTAACTCTTAATATTTATTTTAAAATTTTAAAAAATAAAAAGATACTTTATCATTAAAAAAAATGATAATTAAAAATAAACAATAAATATAAAGACATATGAATAATAAAAACATATAAGTTAACTTTGAAACATAAATTATAATAATTAAAAAAGAGGAAACTACATGTCATGAGTAGCAGACAGAAGGATAAAGTGAGTAGCAGACTCACGAACAGATGGTGTGATGAACAAAGGGGTTCACCTGCAAAAATCTGAAGAATAAAGGAATTTAGAAAGTTGTTCTTGAGGAAAATAGGATTTTTTTCCAAAGAATTAATGATCACCCTAAAACAGAGAAAACCCATATCCAAACTGGAGCTACATAGGGATGTAGCTTGGTACCCACTAGAAAGAAACCGACAGTGGTAAGGGAGGTCTTCGAGGGACTGTATAGTAGAGAAGGGACTCCTTGTGCAAAGGAAATCTAGTTGGGAGGGTACCTGATAAACCTATGGAAGTCCTGAGCTCAGTGGGAAGAGGGAAACTTATGTTGTCTCCACTGGAGGAAGGAGAGTAACCTTCCTGGATCATTCTAATCTTGTGAACCATCTAAATCAATCCCCTTGTGATAGCATGGCTTGGCACATGGGTGGCATGTTATAGGAAGACACTCTATAGTATGGCTTAAGGTTGGGAGGAAAGGCGTCCCATCTCATTCAGTTGGTTGCTGATATTTCACTAAACAGATATGTGTTTGACTTGACTTGTTGGATAAATGTCTAATGATGTAAACATGTTGTTTATGGTTTGTCTATTAAATGTGAAAAAACATGCATGGAATGGTTGAATTCCTGAGTGAAATGGAGTATGATTTTTTTTTTGCATTGTCTTTCTAATTACTCATGAACATAAGTACTCATTGTATGGGTAACATGTAGTTCGAAGAGTCTTGCAACCTTGAGAGGAAATTTTGCAAGATATGAAAAAAAGCTTCGTTTGAATATAGACAGGGTGCCCTGGTAACTAGGAGGTCCATGTATGGATAAAAGGGCCTTATGCCTAAGGGAACCTATTGAACTTAAGTGGAAATATTGCAAGATATACAAGAACTCCCCCTTCGATGAAGTCATAAATCCTTAATTGGTCTTAGAGTAGCTCTCGAACTCTTCAAGATTTGGTAAAACATTTGAAGAACCCCTAAAATTGGCTAAGTCTTGATTTTGGTCTGTTATCCAGGAGAAACCCTTGTGGTTGATTCTAGGAGAATAATAGTCGTCGATTCAGCATGGAAAATTAATCTTAATCGTACGTCAAAGGGTGAGGTTGTCGAAAGTTTTGAGTTGTGAAGTAGAGAGAGAGAGGGTTTGAAAAAGAAGAAGTTTTAGAGCCATAGATAGTTGTTGATTTGGTGTGATGGGAAAATCGAGACCATTCATCGAGAAACTAAGTCATTAAAGTGACCAATAGTTGGAGAAAGGATCCCCAACGATGACGACGAAGGCTTGAGAAAGAACGACAACCATCGATCAGTGCATGGGCGAGATTAAATCTCGTCCATAGATCGTTGTGGGTCTTGCTTAAGTGAGGTAAAAAGGGAGAGTGGCATCATGTTGACTAGGATACCAACATGGAAGTTGGCATGTCTCCAGGGGTGACCTATGTTGATAGTGTTTATTGGTCGACGGGATGAGAGTGGCCCCGTTGGGGGTGGAGTCTCTTAGGTCTTCGCTTTAAATATTGGCCATATGATCTATAGGCTGATAGATCTTAGTCATTCCTCGAAAGATGGTGGGAAGAGGTCTAGAGTGAGGATAGGAAAATGAATCGATGATGAAGAGGATCTCAAGGTCAAACAACAATCGTTGATCGGTGAGTAGGCGAGATGAAATATTAGTTGTGGATTCGTTGTAGGTTTCATTGGTTCACCCTAGAAGAGGTTAAAGGAGTGGTCGTTAATCATCATGCAAGTTAGAGTCACCAACATGATTGGATTCATTAGATGTCAAGATACAAGAGTCCTCAGATCTGGGAATATACCATCATAGTGTTCATTTGCAGAACTTGATGGTTGGGGTGAATCACAACTCCAAAGGAGAAGAACCTCGACGACGAAGAAAGGCCCAAGTGATCAAAGTCATTGACCTAGAGGGAACGATGGGCCAGATGGCAGGTGCCACGTCAGAGGGAATGAATGACTAGAAGTCACATGGTTTCCACATGGCAATGAGGTGGAATTATCCACTTAAAGCCCGAAAACTTTGGGAGGCTGTAACTTTTGATCTAGAGATCAATTTTTAGCATGGTTATAGTTGTTGGAAAGCTCTTAGCGAGAATAATTCATATATGAGGTTTATTTAGAGAGACGAAATGATTGGTGAAAGAGAAATTCTGACACCCCATCAACCTAAGTAAGGATTAGGGTGTCAGGTGTGTTACATATTGCCATAAGAAAAATATCATCGGCATAGAGAAGAAGGATGATTACTTTACCAGCAAAAGTTGGTCCAACAAAATCTACGGCTACCAAACAATCTTCTAACTTGTCAATGTAAATACCAAAAAGGGTAGGGGATAGGGGACAACCTTTCTTGACTCCTATATTGTAGTTAATTTCTTCTGACCAACCCTCATTGCTCCTAAACTTGCCAATAACACTCTCATACAACCTTACTGCAACAACTCTAAACCTGGAGGGAACATTTATCTCTTCTAACCTATTCCAAAAGTTGGTCCTGGGAACATTGTCAAAATATTTCCTAGAGTAAATGAAACAACAAAGGAGATTGGTTTTATTATTGTCTCACTCCTCTGCCATGATCCTAAGCATGATAAGGTGGTCCATAGTTGAATGATAACCTATAAAATCAGGCTGACCTTTAGTTCTTTTTCTATGGATTTCTATCCATATTCTTATCTTCCTTTCCAAAATATTTCCATATAGCTTGGATAAAATGGGGCTAATCATAATAGTCCTATAATTAGAGGGATTTCTTATATCCCCACTTTTAAAAATAGGTGCAATGAGGCTTTGAGTCCAAGGTTTAGAGAAGCCCTACTTGGCTGCTAAATTGAAGAGCTTGTGTACATGAGGGATCAAAATAGGCCCTCCAATTTTTAGTATTTCAACTTGGGAGCCCACGATGTCCTCAGATTTCCCATTTACAAGTTTCTTAACCCCAAACTTTATGTATTCTATAGAAAAGCATCATCTTCTGTATAAACTTTTGGAATTTTGTCGAGGACATTACACGATTCGTAAAGATTTGTAAGGTAGGAATTTCAATCTGTTAGGGGAACCATAACATTTTCTTTAGTTTTACAAGTCTGAATTTACCTACAAAATTTCTTTGGATCTAGCTTAGAAAGGTGCAAAAGATTCTCTTGATTTCAATTTATGTAGTTCCTTTTTCCCTTTTAATTAGGGCTTTGTATCTATTAATCTCATCATATTTCATAGACTCATTACATACATCCCTAATGGATTTTCTAGCAAGTTTACACTCGTTATCATACCAAGGATTGGAAATTATATTCTTCTTTTTACACAACACTTCGATAGAGAGTTTTTTTATGAAGGTAGAGAGGATTGTTGCAAAATTATGATAGATCTCTTCAATATTATTTTTATATGATAGAAGATTTAATTCTGTGTTTAAGTCCTTTAAAAAGAGATCAACTTTATTTTTGTCAAAAAGAATTTGCCTTTGGTTACTAGAGTTATCTTCAAGGCGGTTTTTGTGCATGATTAAAGTTTAGATTTAGGGTTAAAGGTTTGTGATCGAAGGTAGGCTCATGACCATTTAAAAGGTAAAAATTTACTATTGGTTGTAAACAGGGATATCTAATACCACATAGTCCACAACACTACTACCCATCCCATTGATACAAGTCATCTGGTTAGATTTCAGCCACTTCATTAGGCCATTGCAAATGATTAGATATTGAGAAATGCAAAGCTTGGTTAGCTCAGTACCATATAAATTATCAGTCAAGTCTTCTGAATTTCTCTTGTATCTATTAGCTAAAACGAGGTCCTCGTCTAGCCACAGAGGATTAGGGTTGGAGTCATTTCTTAAGATAATGGCTTTATTAGTTGCATTTCTAGCATTAAAGTCTCTTAGCATGAGGATAATACCTTCATTTCTCATATTGTAAATATCTTGTTCTAAGATTTTATAGGGACAATTTTTATCTAGATTGTTTTTTGTATAAAATGTAGAATTAATTGATGCAAAATAACGAATTTCTATATACATCTTCTTAACATTGATATCTGAAATATTCACCCAAATGAACTGATTGAGAGGGTGTTTTTTATGAAAATGAATTTGAGGAGAAATGCTTGTTTTTATGTAACAAGCTATGTCTCCAACCCCTCTACGGGAGGAGTTCTTATTCCATGTTGACCACAATATAAATATGTCTATGTTAGAGACCTTAGATTCTTCATACTCCCAAGTTTCAAACAAAAATATAGTATCAATTTCACTTAAGATCCAACTTAATATAAGTACATTGATAGAACTGCATACCCATATATAATATGATCACACTATCTCATAAGTACATTTATTCCAAGTGCATCAAACCTCTACACATACCCCTAAAACATTATATGGATTCTATGAAATTCTATAATTAAAAAAACCAACATGTATAGTACAAAATAATAACATCTTAAATAAATACAGAAAAGTTGGTCAAATGCTCTACTCAAAATACAATCAAACAAATGCCAATACACAAAAGCACCATAATAAGGAAGTAAATAGAAAAGTTGGTCAAATGCTCTACTCAAAATACAATCAAACAAATGTCAATACAAACAAACAAACAAAAACATTGCGGACATGTACAAAGATCCTTGCATGATATGATATTTACATTTGTCGATGTGTTTGCACTGAGACCCTTGCATGTCAATATCATGATATCTACAATTCTTAATGTCTTTATATTATGAACATTTCTTGATGTATGACTCCATCTCTTATATCGGAAGTGTCAAACTTTTAACGATTCACATGATATGTTTTTAGAAACATTCATAAGGATAAATAAGTTTATTATTTTCAAAATTTTACATTATTAAATATCAAAATGAATAATTTGTATTGAATTAAGAGATTATGATTTTATTTGTATAATAAAGAATAATTTGTATTGAATTAAGAGATTGTGATTTTATTTGTATGATATAGAGTGATAAGATTTTAAGTGTTATTTTTTGTAACGACTTTTACATAGAGATATAATTGTAATAAGTATTTTAAATATAAATTGCACCAAGAAGGAGATATAATTGCAATTAGATATAATTGTATTTTAAATATAAATTGCAGTGGGAGGTAGATATAATTGTAATAAGTATTTTAAATATAAATTGCAAAGAGAAGTATTTTACAATGGGGGAGAAGTCTTAATTAAAAGCTCAATTCAAACGTATATTCAATTAATAAAAACAAAAATTACACACTTTTTTTTTATATAATATTTACTATTATTTTAATAAATTAATTATTACTTTAGTATTTATTATTACTATTTATATTTATTATTACTATTATTTATATTATTTTAATATTTACTATTTACTATTATTATAGATTTTTGTATATTTACTATTTACTATTTAGAGTAATAAGACCATTAATTTCAAGTGATAATACTATGAAAAATGATTCAATTAAATAAATGATACCAAGAAAATTATCACAACAAAAAATGATTTAGCATAATCTAGTTATATTCATTACTATTTTATGATATGTAATAATTAAAATGAATACAACTATTTTTTTTAAGGAGAAAATTCGCACAAAAATTATATTAAGTATAATAAAAAAAATTTACATCCTCAATGAGTCAATATCTAGATTTGTCGGACTAGTAATGTCCTACAATATGAAAAAAACGTCAATCAAACCTTCATCGACAATTTTTGCATATTGTAGGACATTACTAGTCCTATAGATCTAGATATTGACTCATTGAGGATGTAAAAAAAAATTATTATACTTAATATAATTTTTGTGCGAATTTTCAAAAAAAAAAATAGTTATATTCATTTTAATAATGATATAACATAAAATAGTAATGTGCATTGAATTATTCAGTGCATTGATTTCAGTGATAATAATATGAAAAATTATTCAGTGCATTAGAAGAAATGATACCAAGGAAAGTAATCCTTATATTGATTTCAAATGTGAGATACAACAAATCATCAAGTGACATGAATTCAACAATAACCTAGTAAAAACAAATTTCAAAAAGGATATCATAAGTTGAAGTCATGCACTTTGTTTCATTATATGTGATTTATCTATTAGTATTTGCACATTAAAACAATTATAATATTAAGATATATAAAATGTAAAAAACTTGCTCAACTCGAGTTGACAAGTGTCTCTCCTAAAAAAATAATATAATATTGAGTAGATAAAAACTATCTTCTAAAAAAAATAGAGTTAAATATTAAGTGAACTATCCTAGTTGTGCTCTGTTTGGAGAAAGTTTTAATGGAACTATCTTAGTGAGATCGGAAGAGCGGTTCATTAATGGAACTATCTTAGTTGTGCTCTTTGATTTAGAGAAATTGATTGCATTAATTTAATGCAAAAAAAATGCATTGATTTAAGTGATGATACAATAAAAAATGATTTATCGTAATCAATTAGTTGTATTCATTTTAACAATGATATAACATAAAACAATAGGGTGGGTGCATTGATTTCAGTGATAATGATATAACATAAAACAATAAGATTCATTGATTTCACTGATAATCCTATGAAAAATGACTTAGTACATAAATTAATTGAAGAAATGATATGAAGGAAATTAATCCTCTATATTGATTTCAACGATGAGATACAACAAATCATCAAGTGAAATGAATTTAGGGTGATTTTTTTTTTTACATTAGACTATTCATTCTATTACTTTAGTATTTACTTTAGAACATATTTACTATTATTTTAGTATTTACTATTATTATTACTATTTGGAGTAATAGGAGCATTGATTTCAGTGATAATACTATGAAAAATTATTATGCTTATTAATTAATTGAAGAAATGATAAGAAGAAAATTAACATAACAAAAAATGATTTAGCATAATCAAGTGGTTGTATTCATTTTAACAATGATATAACATAAACAATAGAGTACATTGATTTCAGTGATAATACTATGAAAAATGATTAGGTGCATTAGAAGAAATGATACGAAGGAAATTAATCCTCTATATTGATTTCAAGTGTGAGATACAACAAATCATCAAGTGAAATGAATTTAGCAATAACATAGTGAAAACAAATTTCTATTTGTTTTGCCAAGTGTAAAGAAAAAAATAAGCATTGCTAAGATAAGAACAAATTCTCACCAACTCCATAGTGAAACTGGGAGTTGGTCAATTCCTAAAACGACATGGGATAAAAGAGTGTGTCACCTTTGTGACACTAAGAAGGTTGAATATGTCCAACCTATACCCATATTAGATCTCATTTTCAAAATATTTGTCACACTACCAACCCTCCTAACATCTTAACTCAACAAACTAATGGTGATCTTGGAAAGCTTCTCCTAATGTTTTTCCAGCATAGAAACAAAATTCTAAAGAATAAAAAGTACTCACTTACCCTCTTAAGGTCTTAATCATCATCATCATCATCATAAGAATAATATAATATTGAGTAAATAAAAAACTATGTGTTGAAAACAATAGCATTAAATATTAAGCAAACTATCCTAGTTGTGCAATTCTTGGAGAAAGATTTAAGGGAACTATCTTAGTTGTGCTCTCTCATTTAGAGCAATTAGTTGCATTGATTTAATGCAAAAAAATATGCATTGATTTAAGCTATGATACAATAAAACATTAATTATCAATAGAAAAAATCATAAAGTGAAATGAATTTAGGGTAAAAACAAATTTCAAAACAGATATTACTATCACTATTACCTCTATTACTTTAGTATTTACTATATATTATTACTATTTACTTTAGTATTCACTATTTATTATTATTATTACTATTTACTATTTAGAGCAACAAATGATACCAAGAAAATTAACACAACAAAAAATTATTTAGCATAAAAGTAATAACTTAGTGAAAATAAATTTGAAAACAGATATTATAAGTTGAATTCATGCACTTTGTTTCGTTATATGTGATTTATCTATTAGTATTTGTACATTTTTTTTTGTTTGTTAGTTTGTCAGTGACACGTGGGACTAACATGTGGCTAAGAAACCATGATTTATCTATTAGTATTTGTACATTAAAACAATTATAATATTAAGATATATAAACGGAGTTGACCACTTATCCCTCCTAAAAGAATAATACAATATTGAGTAAATAAAAAACTATGCGCTGAAAACAATACTATTAATATTAAGTGAAATATTTAGAATAGTTAGTTGTATTGATTTAATGCAACAAAATATGCATTGATTTAAGTGATGATAAGATAAAAAATGATTTGGCATAATGAAGCAATTGTATTCATTTTATCAATGATATAACATAAAACAATAGGATGCATTGATTTCAGTGATAATACTATGGAAAATTGTTCATTGCATTAATTAATTGAATAAATGACAAGTGTCCTGCTAAAAGAATAATATAATTTCAAAACGGATATTATAAGTTGAAGTCATGTACTTTGTTTGGTTATGTGTTATTTATCTATTAGTATTTGCACATTAAAACAATTATAATATTAAGATATATAAAATGTGAAAATGTAGGTTTACAGGTGTCCCTCCTAAAAGAATAATATAATCTTGAGTAAATATTAAGTGAACTATCATAGTTGTGCTCTTTGAGATATTCATGGAGAGTTTTAAGGGAACTATCATAGTTGTGCTCTTTGATTTAGAACAATTAGTTGCAAAAAAATATGCATTGATTTAAGTGACAATACAATAAAAAATGATTTAGCATAATCAAGTAGTTGTATTCATTTTAACAATGATATAACATAAAACAATAGGGTGCATTGATTTTAGTAATAATGATATAACATAAAACAATAGGGTGCATTGATTTATAATACTATGAAAAATATTCAATTCATTAATTAATTGAAGAAATTACACATGTTCGTCCTAAAAGAATAATATAATTTCAGAATAGATATTATAAGTTGAAGTCACATACTTTGT
>CBVK0101039959.1:0-13859 GCA_900067695.1 Picea abies | reverse complement strand
ATATCTCAAGTTGTTGAGCCTCTCCAAGGCTATATAAGCAAGCTTTCTCATGGTGAAAGGGGGATGGAAAGGGAGAATCACACCAAACTTATGATCTTATAAGTGGTGTTGGAACAGAGATATTTTGGAAGAAAGAGACCTATGATCTCATAGGGAGCAATTGGTGAAGCTATCGTCATTTGGATCATGGATTTTTTTGAGCAAGGGGTAGACAAGGAGGACTTGACGAAACTACTGCAATCCACCTACGGTTGTAAGTAATGTTTTGTCCTCATTAATATAATTTGCTTGGCTTATTTCTTTCTATTTCATGTTCAATCTCACATGAATTTGTCTCTTTAGTAGATAAAACTATTTTGGACTAATCTTGATAGAGTAGGAAGTGGTCGTACTTTGTTTGTCTACAGGGCTTATCGAGGAACAAAAGATTGGACCTCAATTCGGAGCATGCAGAGAAAAACACTGGTAAAAGGTACTTCTTTTCTTCTTACTCCTCACACACTAGTCCACCTAGATATAAAAGGAAGTTAGAGACCATGATAAGCACTTTCTGTCTTAGAGTTAAGATTCTAGCTCTTTGAGGAGATCTACCTGTCCGCAGGGAGATTTTCCTTCAACAGAAATTGGCGACTCCACTGGGGATCAAACTTTTGGTTTTGATTTTTCCTCATAGACCTTTTATTTCTCTTTTATTGTTTTTAGACCTTGTTCACCCCATTTATCTGATTGCACTTGCTGATTGACTCTTTACCCCATCACATTCAACTTGACTATCAAAATTTGACTAAATTTTTGGGGTTTTGGACATTTTTATGAGTTTTTTGAGCCTGGCACTCCTATGCCCATGTTAGAAGAGTGCCAACACTCCCTAAAGGTTTTGGATGGAGCTTTATAACTCCCTGGTGTCCCTTACACTAGAGCGCCAGGCCCTTTTTTCATAAAATCCCTTCAAAAAATGCATTTTTTGGAGGTCCAAACCCTGTTTTTTACTTGCTGAGTTGATTTGTGATTCAATGATTCTTCCTTTGACCTTTGAAATGCTTCCTCCTGAGAAGTAAACACCTTGTTGTTCAGATTTATGCCCTTCTTCCTTATTTTTGAGTTTTTGCTGTTGAGAGCTTGAAATCAATCCTCAGTTTTTTTCTCTTCTATCCGACTAAGCGGGAACTCCAGTGAAGGACATCTGAAGTTTGTGACTCTTCTCACTTGGTTTTTTGAGGTCATTGTTCTTAAACATCTCTCTTTTGTGTGAATTTTTTAATTTTGCGTTGTTATTTTTGTTTTTTTCTTGCTTCTTGTTTCAATCACAGCAAGAGGGTGTGTGTTGTGTGTGCGAAATCTAATCATACTTGTCTGAATCTCCTTTATCTGAAAGGATAGTTGGTAGGAGAAGTTTTTTTTTTTTGCATTGAATTAGTCATCATTCGCATACAAATGACAAAGATACATTTTAGTGCTTGATTTGCATATTAGAAGGCATTTTTGAAAATGTTCTAGCATTGCATTGGATTCAATTGAGAACTGATTGATTGAAGACATTTCATATTACTGTTTGAAAGTGAAAACGACTCCTTCTCTTTCCCTTAAATAGGCGTTCATTGAAAAGAAATGACTGCTTATCATCTTTCATGCATCTTTTTGGGAATTGAGTCCTCATTCCATCAGTTTCACTTTCGTGCACCCTTTGAGTAAAGAACAGCTATAAAATAAATGCTAATTAAAAATTATCTAGAACATTTTTGTTTTTAGGATCTTCCACCAACAATAGACTAGGGTTATCACTTTGGATTAGGCTTTGAGTACAACTCTCCAAAGTTTTCAAAACAAACATTAGCGTCCTGAGCTAGGGAGAGTCAAATCCAATTGTCGTATTGGTTTTCTGGGATCCCCCTCTCACACAGGGGTTATGCACGAGGTCACATTCGGGAAAATTACGGAGATTATGCCTCCTTGGTTCAACTGTTTGTAGTGGTTGGATCATATATTGGGGGTCACTGGAAGGTATACCCACGATTATGTGTGGGAGCCTTTCGGGTTGATTTCGGACTTGTTATCTTACCCATACATTTCGGATCATACTGTCGACTGTACCCACCTAGGGACTCACTGTGAATTGGTGTCTTTAGTTGCCATAATATTTAGGTACTTACACAAGGTGATGGTGAAGGGTAGTCTCACTGTACCTGGAACAGACATTGGTCAAACTCACTCGGGCTCCTTGGAGGGTAAATCCACAATTACTACATCAAAGCTTGCACCAAGGTGAAAGTCTGTTAAGCAGGTCGCCATTGTAACTTTTCCACCATATCCCAACCCTTTCTCGACTTGATAACACGACGTTGGATTTCATCACCAACTAGTACGGTCATCGAGAGAAGTTTTGTCTGCTTGGTAGATTCCTAGATTTTATTAGCGCATGTTGTTTCTTTTTCTTAGTTGACCCTAGATTTTTTGTGTGTTCTGTTATTCTCCACAATTGAGCCCATAGATGATAAAGGTCTTCACCGATCATGTAGGATGCAAGGGCTACCTATGGAAGGCTATCAACCCTTACCTCCTAACCCTCCAAAAGACAACTACCGTAGAGAGGTAGAAAATCAATCTAACATTGAAAGTGTTATTGCTCCTCCGTTAGATAACTTAGAAGACGCTTTGGTCACGGTTGAAAATCCCACCACACCTGTGTCAATAACTCCTCTCGAACCAATTTTGGTTCATTTAGACTCCCTTGGGAATGTCATAGATGAAGAAGTCCCACGATTACCAAAGAGGATCTTTACCGAAACATATATGGGATCCACAGAACCAATCTTTGGTGATGAGTATAGGACTCTTGTTTGTCCTAGCACCGCAGTAGAAACCAATCCCACACCTGCTCATTCTGTATGGAGGACTTCATCGGGACATGATCTATATGAACATTTCAAATCTATTCGACAACCTTTTCATCCTCATGACCCTCCTAGTGAAACAGGGCCATCCGTTCAAACCATGAATCACCCAGTCGATCAGGTTATTCACCCTACTGCTACACCAACACAATTCCATCATAATGCTGGAATCATCACCTCTACTCATCCCCAAACCACTTCAATCTCTACCCATGTTTCTACAAGTTTTTACTCTACATCTCTACATGTTCCACACGATCCTGCTGGGACATCTTCTCACCTGAGAACACAGACCCCTGTTGGCCAAACATAACTGATTGGAGGGAAACCACCATCCAACATACCTTTCCCTCCTAAAGGACCTTTCCATGGCGGGTCTACCCCTCTCAGAGGATAGTCCCCTTTTCATGCTCCTCCTGGAGGGAAACCTTTGTTTTCCAGTCAAACCCCGGTCACCGCTGGAAGGGGGGAAACCCTCGTTTGTTGGAAACCCTTCAAAATCCTGGGGAGTATCTTTAGGAGGCACTTTTACCCAACCCCACATTGGGGGGCACTTGTATAATAACCCACTAGGAGGAGTATCCAATCTTGTCCCTTCCAGAACATCTTATGGGCAATCTTATCTGGGCAGCATCCAAAACACCACCTGGAGTTCTCCGGGACCACAGTCTTATTCTCCTCATGGGCCTCATGTGTATCTGCCTCCGATATCTACTCCTTACCATTCTCAAGGGAAAAATTTTTATCCTCCTCACGGGAAAAAAAATCACCTGACCTATAATGTTCAGAACCCACCGGGTTATGCCAATGCTTCTCATACACCATCAAATCCTTCTTATCCTGGCCAGCAACAACCGTATGTAGGAGGACCTACTAGTTACAACTATACACCTAACCTAGTCTATGGTCCTATTGGTGTTCCTATGTCACACCAGTATCATTCACAAATTAACCGACAACTACCTTTCCTTGCGACTCTGGATCTCCTAGACTTGTCTCGGTTAACTAATGATCCTATTTCTCATTCACCAATCTGGCCATTCATTCCAGCTAAACTTCCTTCTGATATTCCAAAATTTGATGGAAACCCTGGCAAAGATCCAAACAACCATGTGATGACTTTCCACTTGTGGTGTTCATCAAACTCCCTCATGGATGATTCTGTATGTTTGCATCTTTTCCAGTGAACACTTACTGGTTCGGCAGCAAAGTGGTATATTGAGCTACCATGTGCTTCTTTTCATGATTTCAATTCCCTTGCCATGTCTTTACTCACGCACTTTCAACTACCTATTCACTACGAGACAGGTATTGAACTCTTGACCTCCCTTCGTCAAACTAACTTTGTGCATATCTATGATCATATTCATGAGTGGAGGCGATGATGAAGGATGATCAAGGAAGTCATTCCTGACATTCTCTTGGCAGAATGGTTTACTAAATCACTGTTACCCCCTATCACTTGCAATGTCGCTATGGGTGGTGTGGTCACAGAGGAACAAGCCATTGCTCAGGCTCAGTAATTAGACTTGGTTTATTCCCAATCTGGTACTTTGTATGATTTTCTTCCGAATGCTGCTCACGCTAATATTGATCCTTTTAAGCCATCATCCTCATCTCATGCAGATGGTGTTATCGGTTTCGTCAAAACACAATCTTTTTCCAAATCGAATACACCCTCTTCTACCTCCCCCCAAACTCATATCTTCAAGGTGAATGCAGTTCAATCTGCCCCTTCACAACAATCCGTAGGTAAGAAGAAGAGAAAAAATAAATCAAAAAATAATAATGAACAACCCAAAAATCAAACACCTGCAAAAAATAATAATGAACAACCCAAAAATCAAACACCTGCTACCGAAAAGAAACCACAACAGAAACTAAAATTCACGTGTATCATTTGTGGTGATGATCACTACACTTGATATTGTCCACTTCGCAATGAAGTGGCCAAAATTTTCCAAGGGAAGTCACAACCCACTGTGCTTACTCAACCTTTTCCACAGCAGCAATCCATGGCTGCTCAAACCCCCTCTCCTGGGGGTAGTTCTAGCGATCCTAATGATGAGGCCTCATCGAGTGAAAATATTTATATGTTTAATGGGATCAATTTGACCACTCACTCTAAGACCTACGACACACCAGGTAACCCTGACAAAGGAAAATACACTAATGGTGTCGGCACTTTACCGGATCCATCATCATCCTCTGTTAGTCTTCCATCAGTTAATCCTCCGTCTGGACCACTTTAGATTGAGAAACCCACGTTCGACTCTATCTTACACCCTCCTAAGAGCACTATCCGCAAAGCTACCTTTAATCCTAGTTCACGTGCTACCCAAAACTACAACATTGTTGAAGATTTGGCTCAAGCACCGTGTGCTATGTCTACATTAGAAGTTCTACAGCACTTCCCCAATCAATGTAGAATGATCTTGACTTCTCTTGGTGTTGTTGATCCTGAGTCGTCGAATCAGATCATGTTTAACCTGGATAATTATGCATCTTGACTCTCCCACCAACTTGCTTTACAAGTTGATGTTGTTGTTCACAATCAACAGATCCATCGAACTATTCTGGATGAGGGAGCCTCAACTTGTTTCATGTATTTAGCATGTTGGAAAGGTTTAAAATCACCAACACTCAAAAAATCCCCAACGATGTTACGTGCCTTCGATGGGTGAGGTTTTCATCCCCATGGGCTTTTACAGTCCCTACCCATCCAATTGGGTGGCAAAACTGTCACTGTTGATGTTGAGGTGGTCGATGCTCCCCTCAATTACAACTTGTTACTTGGAAGAAGTTGGTTTTATGCTATGACTGTCGTTGCCTCATTGGTCTTTCGATGTGTACAATTTCCTCACCCGGGAAAAATTGTCACTGTTGATCAGTTGGATTTCTGCACGACCGATACTCGCGCTCCCGCTACCAGCAATATTCCTTTCTTGGGAGACCACAAAATCACGTATGAAAGCATTAGTGTTGGCTTACTGAAAGATTCTATCCTCATGGGTACCTTCCCTACACCACTTCCACCGAATACACATCATATTTCCACCGTCGATGTGATTTCGACCATGACTTATCAATATTTGGAATCATCTGACCCTTTGATTGTACCTCGTCCATTGGGATTCGATGCACTAGGTGACACCGTGCCACTTAGTCTAGTCAAAACGTCATATGTTTCTACCCAATCCGCTTCTCCCTCGTCAAATTCCCAACATATATTGGTACTTGACAGCGCCTCGATGCAATCACGGTTGAGTTCCTTGTCGTCTGCGATCAACTACATTTCCCCAACTTTTCCTTCGGATGAATCTATTCTGGAAATGTTTCACATTGACAAGTTACCTCGGGATAATAACTATCACCAATCCTCTTTTCTTCCCCCTCGTTAAGAAATTTGGGCAGATATACCATCTATCTCCCCTCCCGGTGTTGATTTTTCATCATCTCCCATGATTTCAACTTCTGACGATTTGGATCCGGTAGTGGACATGGTGATTTCTTCGGTAGGATTATTGGAGCCTGATCTCCTTACTCCTATCGTGGCCCTCGACATGTGTTCCTTCTTGAGTGATTATCTTCCATCCAACGAAGATATCCTAGAGGCCATGACCACGTTTTATCCATTGACATGGTACCCTTCCAGAGCTTTATCCTCTTGGAAGCCATGATCTGGATGAAACCACGAGCATAGTTTCTCTTCTCTATGGAAATCTCATTAAAAAATGAAACAGAGGTCCTGAGCATAGTTCTTTTCCTATGTCAAGCTCATTAAAAAATGAAATAGTCACCTCTCTTGAACCTTATTTTCCTCCACCCTTCTCCTTTTTCTCATCTACTAGAGAAATTGGTGACGACCTCAAAGCTCATGAATGAATCGAAGCTTGGAGGGCATGTCTCTAGCCTTTGATGATCTTTCTGGAGCTAAGCCACTAGATTTCAAGCTGGGGGCATACCGAGCTTAGTCTTTGTTCTTTCTCATGCTCGTAAATACATGAGAATGCATCTAGGTAGACTTTTATCTCTTTTTCGGACCTGTATGGATACATGAAAAAGGAACCCTGTGGAGTCTCCTTTAAGCTCTTTTCAGACTCTCTAAACATGAAAATACTATCGAGTGATATTGCCTCCTTTTCCACTCGTTAAATGGTTTGAAAGGACGTCTTTCGAGTGATAATTTATTTCTTTTTCAGCCTCATGAGACTAACATTATGAAAAATGACAACATTGGAGTCATCTTTAAGTCCTTTTCAAACTCTCTAAACATGAAATGATTACCGAGCGACCTTGTTCTCTTCACGCTCGTTAAAGTATTTGAATAAAACATCTTTTGAGGGACAATTTATCTCTTTTTTGGTCTCATCATACTACTTTACGAAAAAAGAGCTGGGATATTTATCTTTTAAGTGTTTTTCCAAACTCTTTAATCATGAAAAACCTTCAAGTTTTCTATCTTTGGACTCACTAAAACAAACATCGACAGACCCATATGGGACTGAACCCTTACTTCTTCCAGTTTGTTAAACAAAGAAAGAGTAACTTACCGAAGGTGAGTTATATCGAGCATGTGTTACCCTCCTCAAGCTCGTTAAATTAAAAAGAGGTACTTGTCTATCTGGATGGGGGAAAAATTGAAAGAAGCAAGTTGAGCAGTTTTTTGAGAACATTACCAAGGAACTCTTAGAGTCACCCTTGAACATGGAACTTTATCTTTTTCACGCATTATAAGCCACTAAACCTCTGCACTGAGCCAATTCTTTGAGTTTCTTCCACTTCTCTGGGTCACCTGACATAATTCACACCATCCACTGCATCATCAAGTTTTGGTCCATGTCATGTTTTTGTTGTCATGCCTCAGTGTTCAAGGGAAGTATCCACCTCGAGATTTAGCCATCAAAAATATCTTGTCTCAATACCCATGTCAGTCCATGTTCATTTGATCTACCAATTACATCTCTATGTCTGTTTCATGTCGTTGATGGGGGATACATCAAGGCCCTCCTTCGACAAATCTATTCCTGTCAACTTCAACACATTATCTAGGAACTAGACTTAGAAACCAATTAGTACTTTGGAACCTGCATGCCTCAATGGCATGCCTCCTCACGTCCGATAGTGGGTTTACATCATTGAAATCTGATCAGATGATTCCACGGATGTTCGACTTCAGCTCATTCATTCACATTCATTAGAATGTACTAGAGTACCTTGGGAATCATTGACATTAATGTTGATCTCCCTCGCACTTGTTAACGATTTACATCATCGACCGGTAATCAAGTGGTTTCTGCCATGTTCGACATCAAGACATTTATTCACATGGTTAGATTCATACTACATCGTGATCAGTAAGAAGACCCTGGGTTGAATGATCACTTTGATATGTGCTTTGCCCAGGTTGCGATGGAGTTTCTTTTGGACAATGACACATATATTGTTACATAGATCCACCTTGTATTGGTCGTGGCTATGTCTTGTCATATCATAGATCCACTGTGTATTCTTCGTGGCTACGATCAGTTCAGGTCATGGGAGTATAGATCCATAGTGTATTTTTAGTGGTTATACCTTTTTATCAATACAATTATGGATCTGCAGTGTACTTTATAGTGGCCATATATTGCAAGTCTTTATCACTCAAGCATAGGTATGCCTACCTTGGATTTGAAACATGTCATAATATTTGTTGGATGTTTGTGTGTAGCTTCTATTAGGTTCTCTGCATTTATACCCTTGCTTGAAAGTCTACAAAGCATTTCAGTTATCATTTCTCATCTTCTAACTTCATACTTTGGGGGGCAATCTGTTACACATCGAAATTACTCACTTCGATAGTTTCATAAGTGTCGTCATTATAAGTGTCACAAGTGTCGCATTTTGCTCACAAGTGTCGCAAGTGTCAAAGAAAGCATAATTCCATGATGCGTATTTTGTGTCTATAATGACATGAGAAGGACACTTGAAACACCTCAAACATTTTCTTTGGAAGAGGAGAAATGAATCAACAGGCTTATGAACCTCTTTCTATTTGAAAGCACCCAAAAAACTGAGTTTTTGGAGGGGAGCGCTCCCCTATACCTCTCTCAAGAGTGTTGGCGCTCCCCTATACACTATCTAGGAGCATTATAGCACTACATCAGCCCTTTTGCAGGAGCGCTCCTACCCTCAGGAGTGCTAGCTCTCCCCTATACACTACTAGGGAGCGTTATAATGCTCTATGTGCCCTTTTGAGGGAGCGCTACCTATTCTGGGCAGTAGTTGATTTGTTGAGAAGAATGGGGGAAGGATATTTTCATTCTTAGAAGGAATTTGGGTTCAAATTCTCAATCAAGCCATGATCTTAGGGAAGTTCTCTAATTCGAGGAGGAAAATCCTCAACTCACCCCAAAGATATCTCAAGTTGTTGAGCCTCTCCAAGGCTATATAAGCAATCTTTCTCATGGTGAAAGGGGGATGGAAAGGGATAATCACACCAAACTTATGATCTTATAAGTGGTGTTGGAACAAAGATATTTTGGAAGAAAGAGACCTATGATCTCATAGGGAGCAATCGGTGAAGCTATCATCATTCAAATTGTGGATATTTTGAGCAAGGGGTAGACAAGGAGGACTTGACGAAATTACTGCAATCCACCTATGGCTGTAAGTAATGTTTTGTCCTCATTAATATAATTTGCTTGGCTTGTTTCTTTCTAATTCATGTTCAATTTCACATGAATTTGTATCTTTAGTAGATAGACCTATTTCGGACTAATCTTGATAGATTAGGAAGTGGTCGTACTTTGTTTGTCTATAGGGCTTATCGAGGAGAGAAATATTGGAGCTCAATTCGGAGCATGCAGGGACAAACACCAGTAAAAGGTACTTATTTTCTCCTTCCTCCTCAAACACTAGTCCACCTAGATCTAAAAGGAAGTTAGAGACCATGATAAGCAATTTCTGTCTTAGAGTTAAGAGTCTATCTCTTTGAGGAGATCTACCTGTCTGCAGGGAGATTTTCCTTCAACATCTGCCAACTCCAAATCATGAGTGGCATAATTCTTTTCGTGCTCTTTCAGCTTCTTGGACTCATAACAGATTATGAATCCTTTCTAACTGAGAACTCCTCTCAACCCTTCTTTACACGCATCTATGCACACCATGAAATCCACATTTGGATCTGCAATCCTCAATATTGGAGCACTGGTTAACAGCTGCTTCAATCGCTGGAAACTTTTCTCACACTCTTTAGTCCACTGAAACTTTTCCTCCTTCCTTTGCAAGGAAGTGATAGGGTGAGCTATCTTTGAGAACCCTGCGATAAACCTTCTATAATAGCCTACTATACCCATAAATGATCTAACTTCTGCCACATTCCTGGATGCTGACCATTCTCTGATGGCCTCAACCTTCTTAGGATCCACGATGATCCCTTCTTCTAAAATAATGTGCCCCAAGTAATGGATCTGCCTTTGATAAAACGAGCATTTTCTCAACTTGGCATACAGCTGGTGTTCTCTCAGCAGTTGAAGCACCATCCTTAGGTGTTGTTCATGTTCTTCCTCTAACTTGTAATACATCAAAATGTCATCCAGGAAGACTATGACAAACTTATCTAGACAGTCCCTGAATACACCATTCATCAAGCACATAAAAACAACAGGTGCGTTCGACAACCCAAATGGTACCACTGTGAACTCGTAATGACCATACCTTGTTCTAAAGGAAGTCTTGTTGATGTCTTCATCCCTTATTCTCACCTGGTGATATCCCTATTTGAGATCTATCTTAAAAAATATTTTCGCACCTTTCAACTGATCAAAAAGATCGTCGATCCTCAGCATAGGATACTTGTTCTTGATAGTTACTTTGTTCAATTGTCTGAAATCAATGCACAACCTCAACATCCCATCCTTCTTCTTCATGAATAGGACCAGGGCACCCCAAGGTGACACACTTGGGTGAATGTACCCCTTCTTTAGAAGCTCTTCAAGCTGCAATTGTGACTCTTTCAACTCTGGCATACTCATTCTATAAGGAGCTTTTGACACTGGAGATGCTCCAAGCATCAAATTTATAGAGAAATCGATATCTCTCTTCAGATGTAGTCTGGGTACATCCTAAAATACGTCTTCAAAATCTGTTATTACCGCATGGTCTCCCAACTTTGAGACTTCATCTATGGATGCTTCCTCCACATGGGCTGCAAACAATTGACATCCTTTCTTGTAGCACTTTTTCAATTGCATTGCTGAGATTTCTCTAACAACCACATCTCTGGGAATTCCTTGGAATATTTTCTGATTCCCCTCCTCATCCAGGCATGTAAATTCCTTATTATGACAGTCCAAGAGGGCATGGTGCTGGTCCAACCAGTCCATCCCAATTAAACAGTCATAAGAGCCTAAAGGCAGAATATTCAATTCAGCCTTCGTGCTCAATCCCTTCATGTCCACAAGACAAGATTTAACCAACTAAGTGAATTTCCTCTTGGTTCCTGTAGCCAACTGCACTAACCAAGACTTTTCATGTTTGCTTCTTGATAAATGCAAACTTTCCACCACTCTAGGGTCTATATAACTATGGCTAGCCCCTGAATCAATTAAAATAATAAATGGTTGGTTGTTAATCATACCTTCTACTTCAATCACGTGCGAATGAAATTCAACTTTCTTTTTGTCTAGGGACGCATAGATCCTTGACATTCTACTGCCCATGTCCTCCACTGTTTCATCTTGTTGAACATTATGGATAGCTCTTGCTTTACCATTTTTGTGGGGACAATCTTTGTACTTATGGTTCTCTTTACAGCCCCAACACTGAATGGGCATCTGTCTCGGCTTTTGTTCTCCCACTTTAGCCATTCTTGGCTCTCTAAACGATGGATGTCCTTGAGGACTATTTCTGAAAAAGGGAGGTTTGTTTCCCTTCTGCCTCTGTTCTTTCTTAAACTTCTTTTGGTCATCCCAAGCCTTCTGAAAGGTAGGTGTTTCTCTTTGTTGTTCATATAAGAATTTCACTCTTCTTATTGTTTCTTCCATATTCTTAGGATCATCATACTAAATCTTGTCACCAATGGAAGGTGGAAGTCCACTCAGATACCTCTGAATCTTGATAGCCTCATCTTTGATGAATGGAACATACTTCAGTAATTCCAAAAGCCTTTGTTCGTATTCATCAATGGTCATGCTGCCCAGCTTGAGTTCAAAGAACTCCTTCATCTTTCTGTCATGGTATCTTTTAGTGAGGTATTTCCTCTCGAAATACCTCTTGAATTCCTTCCATGTGATATCTTTCTCTCTAATATGCTGCACCTACACAAGATGATCCCACCACATGGATGTTTTTCCTTTTAGTTGATACATCAAAATTATTCCTTCTGCATGAGAGGAATAATTATGTAGTTGGAAATATTTCCTCATGCCAAGCAACCATGTTTTGGAATCTTCCTCCTTCTTATGTTCTCCATCAAACGTAGGAGGATTAATCTTATTCATCTCCCCTTTCAATTCATCCAGTCCAGATATTTTGTGCTTTCTGGTAGGAGATGGGCTTGAACTACTATGTGCTTCCCTACTAGAATGCTTTGAGGAGTGATGACAATGTATGCTGACACTCCTTGATCTTCTTTTTCTCTCATGGGTCCTGTGACTCTCTGTCTTGTTTGAGTCACTCTCCTTTTCCAATTTCTTTTCTATTCTTTCCAGGCTCTTCAACATCTTTAAGTTGAATTCACCCTGTTGATCCCTGACCCTCATGAGATTTCAGCTATTGGCTCGGTGAGCCTAGGCTTCTTTCTACAATCCTTCAATGATTTTCATCATATGCCCTTCCTTATCCAATTCTCTTCCATTCCCATTGGAGTTCGATCCTTCAACTCCCAAGTTGCCATCCCTTCCTTCTCTTTCATTCTTTGAACTGGAGGCAATCCACACCTCTTCCATTTCTATACTCGGCATCAATTCATGATTGTCCTGACACTTATTGAACTCTGTACACACAACGTGCAGTCAACCAAAGTTTGTCAGGCCTTAAACCCTTAATAAAACTACAACATTCATAAACCAACGTGAATTAAAAAAACGTTTTGATTCCACAAATTTTTTGAGCTTTGTTTGGCTCTGCAATTTCTAGTGATAGCCCCCATTTTCTTAGTCTCCAACCCATGTGTCCACGGGCCATGATCAAACTCTAAACTGCTAGGTGCTACAAGGCTCTCCAAATGAAACTTTCGGTTTCAAAATTTTAGGGTTTCGTGATTTCGTGGTTTCGGGTTTTTGGGATTTCAGGGTTTTGGTCCCATAGGTTCTTGCACTTGCTTCCCTCTCCAACTCCCGACTTCTGAAATTCTGACCTCTCTCCCCCTGGGCCCACAGCATAGCTATCTCCAACCAAGGGAGTGACACATGGTGTCCTTAAGAAGGTCCACCTATCAACCATGCGACCCCCACCTAACGGATGTGCTACATGTTCATACGAGCCCTCGGTGCTCAGCACTTCGTGACTTCGCAGTCAAAAATAAATTATTTGAACCCCCAAACCCCTGATACGTGATACCCCATGAAGGTTCTGATCCAATGGTTCTCTTGTGGCTTGGATCCAATGGTCTGGATCTCCTTCCATGCTCCTCGCAACTCGGAACTTCGCGAAACCAAGAATTTGGTCTGCCCTCCAAACTCACGAACCCCAAATTCATGAAATGATCCAATGACGTGGGTTGAAATAAGATCAACGGCTCATATGTACCATGATCAACGGTTCACGTTGATTCTTGATATTAGGGTGGTGAGTTTTTCCAACTCCTAACCACCTTACAACTCCACTAGATCCTACGGTCCTCACAATTTCGCAAACTCTCCATGGAGAATTTTGACCGCTCGATTCACTCCTTAATGACTTCTTCCCAATGATTGAGTGTTCTCCCTCCTGAACTTAATTTCTATGTGATGATTTTGATTTCTATCTCCCTTTGAACACTTC
>CBVK0101039958.1:0-13229 GCA_900067695.1 Picea abies | reverse complement strand
CGCTCTTCCGATCTCACTCAAAGTGTTTCCAGCCAAGAATCAAGGGACATTGTCCCCACCTACCTCTCTAGCGCTCCTTGTTCATTAATATCCACTCTTCATCATCAACAATTTGAGATACAAATGTAATTGGATGAGATTCCCCATTTCTCCACTTCTCTCCTCAATCTAAGGAAGGGAGGTTGAACTCTCAATACTATATATAGATCTCTAGCCTAGGGGAGAAGGAGACATATTTGTGTAGAGTATCATATTGAAACTTTGTTCTAAAGACTTTTTTTGAAGATTTAGATCCTTTTTTATCTTGATGTGTTACTGTTGTTAATGAAATAAAGATGGTTTTTTCCTTTAGTTTATTAGAGTTTTCTCAAAGCTCCTTGTGCTTCTTGGGTAGGGCCCACTCAAGAGGGCTCAAGGGTCCTGTTGAAATTTCTTTATCTCTTATGCATGTTAACTAGTGATTAGTTAGTGTTTCATTTTAATTGGAAGTTTAATATAGTTGTGCATTGTTAATTCTGGTTTTTTTCAAGGTTATCATTGAATGGTTAGTTACAACATACATCATGTAGAAATGTTAAACAACCTCTTGGATCACTCTTAGGTGCATACCCAAGGCCAAGAACTTCATATCCACTTCATTTTATTATATTCTAGCTTTGTTGATGCTTCAAAAGACTTACACTAGCTTTCTAGGCTTCTTTTTGCTTCATTTAGGAGTTTCATGCAGAAACTGTATAGTTCCTGTAGAAATTTCATGTAGCACTATTTTAGCTTTAGATTTAAACTTAGTTTAATATTGTTTTCATGAAAACATCAATAAATGATAAAAATACATATCGCTTGATATTGATCAAGGGGTTAGACAAATTAGCTTGTTTTATTCATGCATTACTTTTGCTTTTCTTTAATTATGATTTTCTTTAATAAACTAGAATGAATTCATCTTATACTTTCAATTTTCTCTTTATGATTCAGTATTTTGTACTATCATTAGACTAAGTTCCTTTTATGCAATTTAGATTAAATTTCCTTTCAAGTTGGTGTGTTTTCCTTCAAAGCAATAGTTTACAATTTTCTTTGACATTTCAATTCCCTACACCACTTCATGCATTCCAACCTTTGATCAATCTCATACCTATACTGTTGTCAATGCACATTGCATATAGATTGAAAAACACCGCTTAAGTTTGTATGAACCCTGGGTTTAAAAAGTAAAGTAAGAAGCCAAGGATACAACAATATTTTTGTTGCTACTCCTAGGACAATCACTTTTTGGCGTCGTTGACGAGGAGGTGCTAAGTCTGCATATCATTTTAATTTTTTTCTTTCCTTTACGTGACTTGAAGAATTAGAGAAGATACCTCAGTCACAAGGCCAACTTCACTATAGGATTTGTGTAGTGTAAAATTCCAAGTGCTTTCACTTCGTGTGAGTATTGTTAGTTCCTTGTCACACTCTTTTGGATTATATAAGGAAAAATACAGTTTTATTTTCTTGCGATTTCATGAATGAATAGATCTATAGATCGGAAGGATTTTTTTTTTCCCAAAATCCCCACCCCAACAACAGGTCCAAGCAATCAAAAGATTGGTCCTGAAACACTCGAAAGTTTCTTGGAAAGGGAAGTTAGAGAATTTGAAAATATTTCATAGAAAGGATGATCTCCCTCACCTCATGTTATGGCTGGTGAAGAAGAGATATTTGAGTTCCCCATTTGGAAATCCAATTCAGAAGCCAAGATGAAAAATATTACCCTTGTGCATTACCTCATTTTCATGGACTTGTTTCTGAAGATCCTGACATAAGCTCAAACTTCTCCCTTCTACCTTGAAGGATTCAACTCTAAGATGGTTTATGAGCCTGGAGGGAAATAGTATTACACTTTAGGATCACGTGATAAATACCTCTAGTGAGAGATACATAGACTATTTTAGAGAAAAGGACAAAAGGGATTGTTGAGTACATTTTTATGCTTCCTTTCACTCCATAAACTATACTTTTGCCTCCAAAAGCATCCATTTTGCCTTCATATTATTCCATATTTTGCATAAAATAGCTTATGCAAGGTACATTTATCATTCCTTAGCTTAAGAATTGAATTTTTGAATTTTTGGCATTAAAATTAAAAATTTATTAGAAATTACAGGATTTGACTAAATACCGTAATTGCTCCTAGGTTCGTGTACTTGCAGGATAGCTGGGAGAAATATGAGACTTGGGTCATGATCCCTGATGTACAAGGATGGATGATTACCTATCAACTTTGAGATATGAACTTTCCAAGTGTCTGGTCAACGCTGGTCAAACAGGGCCACTTCAGCAGAAAATACCCTATTTTAGCATAAAATCATGGACAGTTTTAGATTTTCTTGGGATTTGTTCATATTTTATGGATCTGAAGGGGCTATTCGACCTTCCTATCATATTTCATGGATCTGATCATGATCTTTAGGAGATTTCTTAGCATTATTAGTTTCAAAACTCTTGTATAAATATAGACTAGTATGACAACCCTAATGTGAATGAAGAAAACTTTGAATTTGCAATCTTGAGATTAGTTCTATGTTTTTTTCTTGATGATATCTATGATATGATGATGTGAATGCTGTTGGAAGTTCCTTCTTAGCTAAGATGACTCAAGTGTACAAGTGAAGCATTGGAGGGCCCCCTTTGCCAAATTAGTACACTTTTCCTTTATGTTCTTTTCAGGTAATCTTTGGTATATGTTTTAGATCATATCTTGTTGTAGATGAGTTTTATTTATATCTTTTTTGTAGTTAGATGAATTCCATAGTTAATTAATATGCTTAATGTTTCAAATCCTTACTCATGTTGTGAATGATTTCTTGAATAAGAATTCAATGTGTAGTTTGCTTTCAAGCATTAGGATGATCATGAATGATTTTTGAGTTATTTACGCTTTTAGTACTTTTGATTTAACAAGAATTGGTGATGATTGCTAATGAATGAAAGAAAACAATGAATGCATCTCTTGAATAAGAGTTTTGTCTTTCTAGCATTGATAAGCCTCTGAGCTAGTTTTTGAATATCTCTTTGAATGCTTATTGTTGATCAAATGATCTTTAGGAAACATTTGTTGATTACTATCATGATATCTATGAATAGGACTTCTGAACATAATCTTAGCATCTCCTCCATATTCATCTCTTAGAATAGGTTTTGGTTTATTCCCATTGAAAGAACAAAAGTTATCTCTAAATCCATATATTTTGGATGTGCCTCTAAGTCTTACAAACATCGGATTGACAATCATTTGCACTCTAATTTACATTAGTAGTTTGGAGCCTAACATGTTGGCACTGTTGCCTGGGAGGCACATTTAGAGATAGGATTAGAAAACTCATAGGCAGATTTTTCTTTAAAAAAAAAAACACATAACATAATTAATTTTAGTTATGTTTCTTTATGTCTAAACATAGGGATGATAAAGGAGTATTTTTGAAACAAAACCCCCCAAAAACTAATCAACCATCTGTAGGAGCAGGAACATCTACAACTGAGAAATACGAATCTACTACACCAACTGCTAGAAAAATCACTTTGGAAGAATTAGAAGAAAAACAACGTTCAGGACAAAGGTTAACTCTCATAGAAAGACGAATTCTATTGGCTCATGAGGTAAAGAAGAAACAAACACAATCAAAAATGTCTTTTGTAGGAAAGAAAAAAGAAGAAAAACAACCTATTTTTGAACAAATAGGACAACCTCTTTTTCCAACATAAATATCTGACTATACAACAAAAAAGTTCTTTGCAATGTCAGAAGTTGATAGACAAGAAAGGGAGAGAATGGAAAGGGAATTAGAAAGGAAAAGAAATGATGAAAGAGGAAGGAAAGAACAAGAGGATAGAGAATCACATCGAGAAGAAACAAGAAGAGGAGGAAATGATGAAGAGGAGGAAGAAGAAAATACTACATTTGCATTTCCAATCGTTGATACACCAACCCTCTTAGGAGATGACATAAAAATGAAGAATATTCCTCCTTCTGTTCTTCCAAATTTCTTTGGAATGTCTACTGAAGACCCTGATACTTTCATGTTTGAATTTGATATTGTTTTTCGAACATATGGATATACCAATGATGCTAAAAAAACTTCATTTATTTCCTACAACTTTGAAAGGATATGCATTAAAATGGTTCATGGGGTTGGGAGAAGCAACCATAGTATATTGGGATGACATGAAAAATAATTTTTTTGCTAAATATCAGCCCTATTGTAATTCCAAAGACCCTAAATAAGATATCTTTAAAATGTCTCAAAGTGAAGATGAAAGCTTAGAGGAATATCTAGAAAAAATTCTCTATAATATGCACAAATCTAAGCAATCTAATCTTCCTTTGGATGTCATCCGTACTATCTTTTTGAAGGGGATTTCAAATGAAAATTTGGATGCTCTTAATTTAATGGGGGTAGGGGATATTTCTCACCTACCTTTCCCAAAAATTGTTGAATTATGTAAGAAGTACTCAAGGGGAAAAGCTAAAAGAGGACAAGGACAAAGAGATACTATGACAAAGGCAACAAAATCAATTTCAAATGGTGTTACTAAATCAGAATTAGGGAATCTATTTGAGAACTTTAAAAATGATATCATGAACACACTTGGTTCACAAATTGACACATTGAAAGCTAAAAAGAAACAAGAGGAACAAGATCAAGTATTATCCATCTTTTGTGCTAAGTGTAGGAAGAAACATGCATTGAAAGATTATCCTTTAGACAAAATTCAGATTTGTGGACTGTGTACAAATAACTATGCCACTGATGATTGTCTGAATTTTAAAGAATTGCAAGCTACTCACATGGAATAGGGACAAGGAATGGAATATCTTTATTACTTAGCACCAAGAAAACCTTGGCAGCCACATTTCACAGATATGTCTCAAAATTTTGCTCCTCAATTCTCTCAACAGTTTCCTCAGAATTTTCAAAATGCTATTCAAAATTCATGGAATGCACCCATGCCTTGGAAAGCTTGGCCTCCTTAGCAGAACCGAAACCAACCTCCTCAAGGTTGGAAAGGATATGCTCAGGGAAATCAGCCATACCAACAACCATACCAACAACCCTACCAACATTTTCCTTATCAACAATTCCAACAGAATCAACCACAAAATTCATATTCTCAACAATCACTACCTACACCACAACTAACCCAGCCACAACAACTCTAGCTACATTATAACCAACCTCCACCTAGACAAACTCAACTACCATCCCAACCAATCTCAAATCCTAATAACAAAGTGGAAAAACCCATGTATAACATTGATGAAGGAACATCATACTCAATCCTTCCACTTCAAAATATCCACTTAAGATCTGGGAAGGTTTTACAAAAGGATTCTCTTGTTATTATAGAAGAACAAATTGAAAAAGAGGAGATTCCTAGCACAAGTAAGTTACCAATAGACAATCAAATCTAGAAGAGTAAAACATTAAATACCCAAACACCTCCTTTTCTAGAAAGGTTGGTTAAGGAAAAATTACCAATCTCTCTTCCTGAGTTTGATGTCTTAGATGAATTAAAGAACGTCTGTGTGAAAATTCCTTTATTGCAAGCTATCAAAGATATCCCAATCTATACAAAATAAATTAAGGAATTATGTTCAAAGAAAACTAACAAAAGAAATAATGATCCACCAACAATTCATGTAATTGGAAATTTAGCAGGCCTAATGTCAAATATTGTTTCAATTGAAAAATATGTTGACCCAGGAATTCCAATGGTAACAATAACAATCAACAATTTTTCAATCTCTAAAACATTAATTGACTTAGGAGCAGCTATCATTGTAATGACATTAGAGACAATGAGATATTTGAATCTGCAAAATCTTCGACCAACCACTATGGTCCTAGAATTAGTTGATAGATCTAAAGTAGTTCCTGAAGGTATACTTGAAGATATCACAGTTTATTTGGATTCTTGGGAGTATCCAGTATATTTCCTAGTTCTTCAAACAAAATCTAATCTAGGAGGCCATCCATTGATTCTTGGAAGACCTTGGTTGGCCACAACTGATGCTTTAATCGGTTGTAGAACAGGGAATATGATTATCTCACATGGAACTACAAGGAAACAGATCACACTTTATCCTCCTGCTCAAAAACCTTCTGTAATAGATCAATTACCATGGCTTGATGAAACAAAGAAACAACAGTAAGAAGTAATTCAACCTATCTTAAGTATTAATCAAGCCTTTGATTTTAGAGAGGAAAATAATGAAGATCTGTTAGACTATTTCATTTCTGAACCAGATATCTCGGAGGAATTAAGAGACATACAATACATTGCTGCATATTAGATCTTAGGAAAGAATTTTCAAGAAAATTGCACAATCCGTTCTTTAGAGTCAACATTTAATAACATTTTTCCAGTTATCTCCATGGAAAATACTCAAAGAAAGATAATTGAAATTAGTCCTGGGAAATATTTGAATATGGGCACAAAATTTGAACCATCTCAGGAAGAACAATTGATTGCATTATTGAAGAAATATCATAAATCATTTGCTTGGGAATATACTGATATGCAGGGGATTCATCCTGAAACATGCACTCATCATATCTACACAGATGATAACATGAGACCTCTCAGACAACCACAACGAAGAATGAATCCAATGTTGAAAGAGGTAGTCAAAGAAGAATTGCAAAAATTATTAAAGGTAGGATTCATCTACCCTATCTCTGACAGTCAATGGGTTTCTCCATTAGTTGTTGTACCTAAGAAAAATGGAAAATGGAGAATCTGTGTAGACTATAGAGAGATAAACAAAGCAACACTTAGAGATCATTTTCCATTACCATTCATAGATCAAGTCTTATATGCACTAGCTAGGAAAAGATATTTTTCCTTCCTAGATGGATTTAGTGGCTATAATCAAATCAATATAGCATTAGAAGATCAGGACAAAACTACTTTTACATACCCTTGGGGTACATGTGCTTATAAGGTATTACCTTTTGGTTTATGTAATGCTCCAACTACTTTTCAAAGTGCAGTCTTGGCCATTTTTGTTGATTTAATACATGAATGTGTAGAGGTATACATGGATGATTTCTCTGTGCATGGTAATTCTTTTGATAATTCCTTGAAAATTTTGGAAAAAGTCCTAACAAGATGCATAGAAACAAATTTGTCTCTTAGCAATGAAAAATGTTTCATGATGTTAACTGAAGGAGTAGTATTGGGCCATCATATTTCATCATTAGGAATTACAGTGGATCCTGCAAAAATACAAATCATTGTGAACCTACCAGAACTAATCAACCAAAAGGATGTGAGAAGTTTCCTTGGATATGCAAGCTATTACCGAAGATTCATTGAAAATTTTAGTAAAATAGCTTTTCCATTATTCAAATTACTTGCAAAAGATGTACATTTGCATTGGGATACTAATTGTCAAATTGCCTTTTAGAAGCTCAAAGACAAGCTATCAACAACATCTATCTTAAGAGGGCCTAATTGGGCTTTTCCATTTCACATCTCTACAGATGCATAAGAGATTGCAATATGGGCATCATTGGATAAAAAGGAAAATCTTATGAATTATGCTATTTACTTCATTAGCAAAAATTTAACACTTGCAGAGTTGAATTACACAATCATAGAGAAAGAAATGTTGGCAGTAGTACATGCTGTGAATAAATTTCGTCACTACATCATTGGTTATGAAGTCTTTATCCATACTGATCATTCTACCATAAGATATCTCATGAACAAACCTATTACTAATGGCAGGATAACAAGATGGTTGTTATTGATGAATGAATTCAATGTCACGGTCTTGAATAGACCTAGAAAGGAAAATCAAGTGGCATTTCCTGTCTCGATTAAAAACCTCTGGTGAGATTGTTCCTGTCTCAGATAATTTTCCTGATGAACACCTATTTTCCATTTCAGTTATAACTCCATGGTATACTGATATATCTAACTATTTATCATCAGGGATGTTACCTCCTTCTTTTACATCCAAAGAAAAGAAAAAGATAATTAAACAAAGTGCTAGATACACATGGATTGATGGAGACTTCTTTTATACATGATATGATCTCATAATTAGAACATGTGTGCGACAAGATGATATTTTAGAAATATTAAAAGCTTGCCATGATGAACCTTGTGGTGGTCATTTTGCAGATAAGAGGACATCATACAAAATACTCAATTTGGGGTATTATTGGCCATCTATCTTTAAATATTCCAAGAAATATGTTAGAAGTTGTGATAGCTGCCAAAGAATGGGAAAGCCACTTCCAACATATGAGATGCCCCTCAAGCCACAAGTTCACATTGAGCCATTTGAAAAATGGGCTATTGATTTCATTGGTCCAATAAATTCACCATCAAAAGGGAAGTAGTACATCTTAGTATGTACTGATTATGTTACAAAGTGGGTGGAATCCAAAGCACTAGTGAGAGCTACAGAACAGTCAGTGGTCCACTTTCTCTTTTGAAGAAATATTTGTCATATTTGGAGTACCCTGAGAGATTGTAATAGACCAAGGAGCACAGTTTGCTTCTAAACTGTTGCAAGACATAACAAACAAATATTAGATCAAGAATCAGAAATCTACACCCTATCATTCACAAGCAAATGGATAGGTGGAATCTACTAACAAAACTTTGGAATCAATCATGACCAAGACAATCCAAATACATAGAAAAGATTGGTCAGATAAGCTTGCTGAAGCATTATGGCCATATAGAATCACCTGGAAAAATAGTATTGGGTTCACTCCTTATCAGCTAGTCTATGGTAAGCAAGTTTTGTTACTTATAGAATTTCAACTTCATACTTTTAAACTAGCAGCTGATTTAGGAATAGATCTTTCCAAGGCACAAAAAGAGAGGATCATGCAATTAAATTTGTTGGATGAGATGAGATAGGCAGCAATTGAATACAACATTCTGATACAACAACAAAGGGCACATTAGGATGATAAGTACATCAAGAAGAAACAGTTCAAAATGGGAGACTGGGCTTTGTTATTTGATTCAAAATTCAAAATTTTTAAAGCTAAATTTACAACTCATTGGCTTGGTCCATATGAGATTGCAGAGGTATATGACAATGGCTCAGTCAAACTACAAACAATAGATGATGAGGCAAGCTCATTCATAGTCAATGGACATAGGCTAAAGCTCTACAATAAGCCTGTCAACAAGGAAGAATTTCTACAGTAGATAGAATAAGATGGAAGTGGTGGACAAACACAATCATGTGTCTCCTTCACATTCCTCATAAAAAAAAAAAAACCAAAAATAGTATACAAAATAAATAAAAAAATATCTATCTATCTATCTATCTATCTATCTATCTATAAGAAAAATATATAAAAAAAGGGAGTTTAGTTGTGAAAACCCAGAAAAATGGCACAATATAAACTCGAATTTTCATTGGAAAACCAAGTCAAATTGGCCAATCAAAATTCTCCAAAACCATTTTTTTTATTACCTTCTAGTTTCATTTACAACTTAAATTTGTACATAGTAGTTTTTGAAAAGTTTTTATCTCAAAGACTTGAGGACAAGTCAATAAATAAGGCTGAGGGGGATAAGGTATAAATTTCTGAAGATTCTTTGAAGACCTTTCAAGCCTTCTACATATGGCAACATTCATTTCAAAGAGAAATATATCCAGCAGAGGGACCTGAGAAAGAATATCAACTTCATCCAGCAGAGGGACCTGAAGAGGATACTAAGAAAAATAAATACAAGAGGAACTTTATCAAATTTGAAGACTTACAGCAACATTCCATCCAACGTCAATTAGGCAAACACAATGAGCAAACAAGTTAGTATACATTTTTCTTTTTAATGATTTAAAAATTTGGAAAATTCTTCATAAGCTAAAGCAATGATAAAAATCCTATCTTTCCCTTCCCCTACATCATCTTTTTATCACTCCATTTTCATATACCCTCAAAAGCATAAAAAATGGTACTCAAAGAAACCAATTTTGGTCTCCAAGGGAGCTATAAGGAAAGGATAAGGTTTTCAAATTCAAACACAACCAGAGCATGGTCAGTAAAGAGGTTCGTTTTGTAAATTTTTATGGTTTTTAACCTAAAAATCTTTACACACTTTTTCAAAACAAGTTATCAAACTGATTCTACAGACACATTATTTTGAGCTGTAAATGCTCTGTTTTATGAAGACATAAGTTGCATACACATATGGAGACAAGACGATGTTGTTTGCACACAGACTGAATTGTTGTTTGCATAAATGAAAGGTTGTTTGCATACACATTGAGGAATAGGTCATAAGGAGAATGCTTTAAGCATGACAAGTGGATGGTTACTCAAAGGAAACAAATTAGGGGAGTTATAAGTCAAATGAACACATTTAAAAAAAAAAAAAACATTTCCTATGATGATTACAAGGGAAGAGTGGAATATCATAAAAGTATAATGAAAGAAAAGAGGCAACTTCAGCTATGATCGACCAACCTAAAGGTTGTACAAATGCATTTTTAAAACATAAAACCCTTGTTAAAGTTTCCCCCCACAATGTTTGTTTTCTCTCTTCCTAAAAAGTGTTGTGGCTTAAACTCTTTCCATATGTTGTTGTCTCACTTGGACGCTCCCCAAATTTGAACTGCCGACGCATTCCTGTGTATACTTTACCTCCATACTCCAAACACATGCATTGAAACCAATGAAGCTCTGTTTCAAACACGCCAACACCATACCAAACCAAGAATCCCTACGTTCTAGCAAATTGTTCCCTCCTATGCCTTCCCAGCCCGAAATTTCTGATAAATAACGAATTGTATGTTGACAATTTCACTGTCAACATACAACATTCTCTCCTTGTAGAAGAAAACGTGGCAATTGAAAGAGAATGTGTGGAGAGTAAAATAAAGAGAATGTGTTCAAGAAGGAGTCGTCCATGGAAAGGTAAGTTCAAAATTCGACTTCCTGAGGTACATTTTGAGAATAGAAACAATTCATTTCTAGCAAAGGTTGATTGTAAGAAGGAAAATAGAGCTGGGTTTCAACAAGAAGGCATAAGAGTTTTTTAAATTACAGATTGAATTACCAGGTATACCCTTGCATCAAATTTTTTATGATTGAGAACAAAGAGTAGTTTAGAAATTAAAAAATGAGATTTTCTTTATTTTTGAACAGAAAATTCTTGTTGAAAGAACATTCACAGAATTGAATTAAAATAGAGTTTGCAAGTTTGAAGAAGAAATCAAAACAATTGGTTGAAGAATATACAGGGTTGAATCTTTTGGACAAGGATAGACCTCCTTTTTGTATAAACAGTGAAATATTTTAGGGTCTTTCTCTTAAAAATTGAAAGAATGGTGTCTAGGTATGAACCAGAGAAGTTTGATCCATGAGAAATTCATAAGGACTGTATACAAATTCTTGAGAAAAAACAGTGGATATCTTTCTTTGAGAAGTTTGATGGATATTATGAGGAAGTTGCCTTAGAATTTGCTCATTCATTTGATGGGGAAAGGGCCACTGTTGGAAATCTCACTATTAGAATATCTGAAGATATAATTGCAAAGGTCACTGGATTACCTCAAACAGGAGAAAGATATTTCAAAACTAAGCATTTTAAAGATAAATCATGGGCATATTTTGTTTCCAGATCTAGGGTGGCAACAATCAATTGGAAAAAGGGAATTCCTAGGAGTTGGTTGATTCATCCTTGGGATGAATTAGCCTATCTCATCCAGAAGTTTATAACTTGTGAAGGAACATTTAGTATTATCTATCTATATCACATCAAGTTGCTACAACATTTAAAAGGTGACTGTGAAATTAACATGTCTCTCTTTCTACTGCAAATCCTTTCTAAGATGGCTAAGGTTGTCCAAAAACAAGGGAGGAATACAAAAAATAGTATATACCATTGTGGCTTCATTAAAATGATCATCATACATGAGATACATAAACAGAACTTGACTTGGCAGCAGTTTATCATTAGAAATGGTTTTGAAACAATGGAAGAGGAAGAAAAAGAGGAACAAATCTTGGTTGTGGCCGATGATGAGGGAGAAATACAAAACCCCAAGGCAACAAGCTCAAAACAACCTATGGGGAGGAGAAGAACAAGAAGCATGGTGAAAAGGGAGAAAGAATTCGAGGAAAAAGATAAGATTTTCACCACATATGAAAGGAAATCAAGAAAACGTCAACAAGTTCAAAAAGGACAAATAAAAGAAAGTGATGATGAAGAACAACAAGCATAGTATGCACATATTCAGACTTTGGAGAAACAAAAAGAGGCACAATCATTGGAAAATGTGATTTTGAAGGACAAGAAACTTCCACATATGAGAAAATGAGAAAACATGTGGAACAATTAATTGAAGATATGAAATATGAATCTCAACCTCCACAGACAATATAACAAATAGAAGAAATGGCTGGTGGGTCCACATCAGAACTTGGTAAGAAAAGCAAGAAAATAAAGAAAATGAAGAGAAAGATCAAGGAAATTGAAGTCCTGGAAAGGTACATAAAAACAGAGAACTAAATGTTAAGGACTCAAAGCCATAGAACACAATAAGAGAATGAAACTTTGAAGAAAAATAATAAGAAACTTCAAAAGCAAAACAAACTAATCTCCAAACAGGCCTACAAATGGTTTAATCAGAAGAAGGCATACAAAGAAAAATATCAAAGAATGAAAGCTCTTCATACAACTCAGGTTAATGTGGAGACATTATTGTAGGCAACATAGGTGGTAGAAGATCACTAATAGAGGTTCAAGAACATTTTTTTTTTGTGCATGAGGACATGCAAAGTCTTCCTCTTGGGGGAGATGGTGAGTACATTTTTATGCTTCCTTTCACTCTATAAACTATACTTTTGCCTCCAAAACCATCCATTTTGCCTTCATATTATTCCATATTTTCCATAAAATAGCTTATGCAAGGTACATTTATCATTCCTTATCTTAATAATTGAATTTTCGAATTTTTGGCATTAAAATTAAAAATTTATCAGAAATTACAGGATTTGACTAAATCCCGTAATTGCTCCTAGGTTTGTGTACTTGCAGGAAAGTTGGGAGAAATATGAGACTTGGGTCATGATCCTTGATGTAAAAGGATGGATTATTACCTATCATCTTTAAGATCTGAGCTTTCCAAGTGTCCGGTCAACGCTGGTCAAATAAGGCCACTTCAACAGAAAATACCCTGTTTTAGCATAAAATCATGGACAATT
>CBVK0101039956.1:0-10911 GCA_900067695.1 Picea abies | reverse complement strand
GCCATAGTCCTTGGCTAGTTTAGTTATATTTACAATCTGGGGGAAACAGGGTGTTACAAAGACCAACTACCAATGGATATGGATCATTAACCAAAATGCCAAACTATGGCATTTGGCAAAGCACCACTTCATTGGTAGAAATTGCCCCATGGAGTTGTCCTTAGAGTTGTGGCAATGCACAAGGATCACAAAGGGATCAATCTTAAAACTTATTATCTATGGACATGGCTCCTTCATAGAAATGTTAGATCAAGGTTTTTGGTAAGGTACGCACGTCATTGGTGGAAATTCAATTTATGGAGTTCTATGCGGAGTTATAGCAATACACGAGCACCACAGGGGGGTCAAACTCATATCAACTACCCATGGATATGGGTCCTTAATCAAAAATCTAGATCAAGCATTCAACAAGGTGCACACATCATTTGTATAAATTCAACCCATGATGTTATATATATAGTAGTAGTGATGTACGAGCACCACAAGAGGGATTGAACTCCAAACCCATTGTGCATGGACATTAGCCCTTAACAAAAATTTCAAACCCAAACATTTGACAAGGTACCTACGTCATTGGTAGAAATTCAACCCATGGAGCTTAAGAGCAATTGTTGCAATGCATGGGCATTGGGGGGGATTGAACCCAAGCCCAACTACCTATGGATTTAATAGTATGATGAAGGTGGGACTGTGACACAACATAGAGAAATATGTATTTTGGTTACATTTAATGTTACGATAGAGTGGAACCACTACAAACCATTTAAAGGATGATTGTCTAATGGCCAAGGTCTCGTAAGAAAGAAAAAGGGAAAACAACAAACCTAGAGATTGGAATCCCTATTAAATGAATACTATGGCAACTCCAAAATGGATGTAGTTCACTTTTAGAGTATGGGACATAAAAAAAAAGCCTTAATCCCTAAACTCAATCCAAGTGATTTAAACATAAATTCTATCATATGAAAAGACCCAAATCCTCATACACAAGTTATTATCTCTAATAAAACCCTAAAAAGATGAAGCAACAACAAAATAAAAAAAACTCAAACCTTAATAGAGAAATAGTGTCTATAGTACCTTCAAAGAATTTAGATTATTAACTTTACTACAAACTCCACTACGCTCACACCATTATTTTTATTTTTAGTGGAAAGATATAAAAACAAGAAGGAAAAAATATACATATATGGATGTTCATGACCCCATTAAAAAGAGTCAACATAAAAAAACATGTATTTAAAAGCCTATAAACCATCATTTAATTAAGTATTATTATCTTTTAGAGGTTTTTAAGTTGAAGGATATGGGGTGGGCTTTGATTCACTTATGTGTGCACGGGGCACGATACCATTTAATATATTATTTATGGGTGCAACCACATGTTCAACCACTACCTCAAGGTGCCCCCATAGCTCCAGGTAAAACTCTCACAAGAATTGAACCTTGCCCAACGATGAAAATCTCCTCACTTTCCATCATTAGATCCAACCCCTTTAGGCATCATTTAATTAAATATTATTATAATTAAATAATTATTTAATTAAATATTTATAATTCGTACAACAAATCAAATTGAATATTAAATTTTAATTTATAAAATTAAAAAAAATCAAAATAACTAATTATAAATGTAAATTTTTTTAATAATATAAATTTTATTTAGTATAAAAATGATAACAATGATTTCAAAACAAAAATAAATAAATGTATATTTCATTGTTTTATATAAAAAGAAAAAGTACAACTATGAAAACTATATAAGTTCACGACTAACCATTTGTATTTTGATTAGATTTAATGTTGTGATTACGTACGTATAATTATAAAAATGTAAAAAACCATTTGCATTTTGATTAGATTTAATGTTATGATTATGTATAATTATAAAAATGTAAAAATAGGATGTATAGTATTTTATATTTTAAAAATGAATTTATTTATTATGAAGAGTCAATATTGTTAAGACATTGTTTATATTGTTAAGACATTGTTTATGTTGAAAAGAGCTTTTTACAAGGATGTGTAATTTAATTTCTTCAGTACTCTACATGAAGTTGAAGTTTACATATATATATATATATCCATATTAAATAAAACATTTTTATATCAATTTTTTTTTATTTTAAAAAGAAAATTTATGATCTCACTTGGGAAGCAACATGGATTAAGGAAAGAAATTGAGGAATCGGTTTTTTGGAACGCGCTCTAGTGTTTAGCTCTACAAAAAAAGATCAACATTGAACTCCTCAATGGAAGCCATCGTTGGAGGGGGCGCCACCCACTCCTATCGTAACATTGTAGAGAGGAGCAATCTCCCTCCCCCTAGCCAATCGAAAGCTTCGAAGCAATGAACCCCTTATGAATCATGTTCAATGGATGAAGAAAAAACGGAAGTTGCTCCTTCTCAAGGAGAAGTGTCGCCCCTAAACCAGAACACCATCGAAACCCCGAAGCACGTCAATCCAACACATGTATCTCACAGATTGAAGAAATACCGCAATACGAGATCCACTCCATCAAAACTGATGAGACGATCAAACACATGCAAGACCATGCCCTCATCTGCAAGTTTATGGGTCTATGGTCATCAGAGAAATCCTTGCTATGATGGATCAAAACTAAATGGAAACCAAAAGATGATGTGGAGCTCAAACTAGGTTTGAAAGGATTCTTTAAAACAATTTTCAACCTCGTGGACGACAAAGAACTAATTTTCCAGAACGACCCATACTTCTTTAACTCAATCGCCCTCTACCTACACTTGTAGACTAAGAAATTTAGCCTGGCGAAAGGAGACTTCTCTGCGGGTCGGGTATGGATTCATCTTTATTCACTACCCCGAGAATATTGGGACCCTGACATATTGGAAGAAATAAGAAACACTCTTGGTAACTTTCTCATAATAGTCGATGCTACGCAAGACAAACGATACACCTCATATGCCAAGATCTATGTCTATCTCAACATCTTGAAGCCCTTTCCAACTTCGATCTACTTGTGACAAAGGGATTCAGACTGGATCCAAATGATCGACTATAAACACATCCCCTTCCATTGTTGAAAGTGCCATGCACATGGACATTTATTATGGGATTTCCCTCTAAACATCCCACAAGATCAAACGAAGAACCAAAATGCAAAGTATAAGGAAGGATTTGAAAGGGTCTCCAATAAAAGGAAAATCCTAAGGCAACTCCCTAACAACCACCTCTGAAAAGACCCGTAATTAGCAAAAGTTTTGAAACATCGGCAGCTACCCAGGGTAAAAATCCAAAGGACATGCAGCCGGAGCAAAAAAAGGAAGGAAATCAATCAAACTAGGACTCAAACAATCATCGGTACAATGCAAAGGAAGGCATTAGAACATGACACATTATTATAGATGAGGACAAAGAAATGGCCCTGATAGGGGACAACAAAGAGGATCTTGATGACACAGACGAAATGGATATGGAGGAACTAGATCTACATAACATTATTGTTGCATGTGCATGGCAAGATGCCAACTCCATTCCAGAAACAAAAATTCAACTGTTGAAATCCACCCTCCTCAAATCTAAATCCAAGGACAAAGTGGTAATGACACATAAAGGTAAACACTCAGCCTTTTCATCCTTAGGCATTAAGAATTATATTGTAAAAGATAACCCCAAAGCTACGAAAGAAGAAAGAAAAAAGAGGGTGTAGGAGCAACAAGCAACTCCTCCAAGAATTCGAGGCTTGAATGGCCAGAGCAAACACAGAGCTATAAAGGTGATGTTACTCAAAGAAAAACCATCTATCCTTGTGATTCGAGAAACTAAATGTACCTCATAAACCCTCCACAAGCTAGCCACTAAATGTTGGTCAGGTTGCCAATCAATTGTTGTTGACGTTGAGGGGGCCTCTAGTGGACTAGCGCTCCTCTGGAATCCCAATGAAGTCCTCCTCTCCAATTACTTTTCAACTAAGCGGATGCTCTCATCAAGGTTCCAAATGATAGGATCATAACAATATGGAATCTTCTCCAATGTCTATGGCCCCTGTTACACATCAAATTTGCACACCTAGGTACCTCGCCCTAAGTGTTGCAAGTGTCGTAAAAGTGTC
Source organism: Picea abies (assembly GCA_900067695.1). NCBI lineage: Eukaryota > Viridiplantae > Streptophyta > Pinopsida > Pinales > Pinaceae > Picea > Picea abies. The sequence continues at coordinate 6,819 of CBVK0101039956.1, read as the reverse complement.
ATATGCACCTTGCTAAGTGTCGCATACAACTCGACACCATGAAATAACATATGTCACTATCCCTAGTCAATGTGGAGGAGAAATATATTATATGAAGGTCCAAATACTATGTGCACATGAATAGTTATTAATATTCATGGAAAAGAAATTAATTTAGTGTGAGAATCCACCTCACATTTGGTTTCTTATTTTTTAGGGGAGGTTGAGGATCTCATGGATAGTTGAAATATTTCCTCTTTAAAATCCTTGAGAGATATTTCCTCTCTAAAATCCTTAAGAGATATTTTCTCCCTAAATATCTTGGAGATCCCATTTTAGTGGATCTAATGAGAGATCCTCTCCATCGTGGTTAAGCCTCCAAATCCTATATAATGAGGGCTTTCCATGGGGAAGAGAGGAGAGAAGGAGATTAGAGGTATCAAACTTATGATCTTGGGAGAAAGCTTTTGGTTATGATCTTGGGAGCATCGTGCAAGGGTTGGATGGGGAGGACTTGGAGAGGCTGCTGCAACTTCATCTACAGATTGTAAGTATCTCTTTAAAGTTATCATTAATATAACTTGGCCTATTCCCTTCAAGATTGTGTATTATTGCATATGATTGTCAATCTTGATAAATGAATTTGATTAGTTTAATCTTGTAGAATAGAGTATAGGTTCTTTGTCTTTTGATGTCCATTGCATTGCAAATTGTATCGAGTGGTGTTGAAGAGTTTGGAGATCAAGCTCAGATTGGAGGCAACGAGGACGAACTATGGAATAAGGTGCATCACATTTTATTCCTTCGCTTTCTCTTTCCAATTAGGTAATTGAATTCACAAGGATGTTAGTGTTAATTTGTATGTTTTATGTCTTGGTATAGGGGTCTAGAATCCAAGAGGATATTCACTTGTCCGTCGGGGAATTTTCCTACAACAACCCCTAATCAACCACTAACAAAATAACCTTTCTCCATAATATCCAACAACTATACATCATTGTAAATAATGTTCATTGGATCGTAGGAGGAGACTTCAACATAAGTACATCATTGGCAGAGAAAAAAGGAGGAATCAACCGCCTGGAGTAGGACTCTGATTGCTTCAAGGAAACCATCTGTAACCTCCAACTGGTGGAATGAGAAATGAAGAACAAAATTTCTACTTGGAATAATTGTAGGGGACGCATGCATCAAATCGCCTTACTCATGGACAAATTTCTCCTCTCGGGATCTTTAATGGCACAAAACATAGCAACATAAGCCTCCATTTTGCCATGTCACAGTTCATATCATTGGTCGATTCGTCTTGACTTGGATATGAAAGCCACCCCACTAAATTGACCTTTTAGGTTTGAAAATTTTTGGTTGAAACACCCCTCATTCCAAGCCAACATAAACCAATGGTGGAAGGAGACAGTCATCTCCAGTGAATCCTCAATGTATAGGTTCCAACAACGATTGAAAAACCTAAAATAACGACTCAAGCAGTGGAACAAAATAAAATTCAAAGATATCCTCCATGAAAAAAAAAGTTGGCTCAAAACATGGAACATCTTCAACAGAGAATGATTCTTCATGGTTGAATAGAGGAGCTTACCGCAGAAGAAGTTAAACTTAGCGCCCAAAATGATTTTAAAGAGCAACATGAAGAATAGCTATGAAGGCAAAACTCACGAGTACAATGGCTCCAAGCAGTGTAGAGAAACTCTAAATTCTTCCATAGATATATGCTCCAATGACAACACCATAACAGGATCACCTCTCTCAAAGACAATCTAGGAAACAAAATCTTCAAACATGAAGAAATAGAAGAAGAATTAACTCACTACCATTGCTCCCTGACGACAAAACCACAAGCAGATTGGCAAGCAACCCTCGGGAAAATAAATCAGAACATTCCAAAGTTGGTCACATAAGAGCAAAATGCAACGTTGTTGCAAGAGATCACCCTGGAAGAAGTAGAGCAAGTGGTTCTTGAGACACCCGAAGGAAAATCTCCTGGCCTTGATGGTTTTACTACTAACTTCTTTCACGCTTGTTGGTCCATCATTAAGCAAGATGTTCTGGAGGTAGTTGAAGATTCAAGAAAGTTCCCCAATTTCCTCCCAGCTCTGAATTCCACCTTCCTCACCCTTATCCCAAGAGAAGACAAAGTTTAATATCCCATAAAGTTTAGGCCCACAGCCCTATGTAATGTCATCTTTAAAGTTATTACCAAAATCATAGTCAATTGACTAAAACCTCTACTGCCCACCCTTGTCTCCCAAGAGCAATTTGGTTATGTCGAAGGACGTCAAGTCCTAGATAGTACTATCATTGCACACAAACTAATCCACTCCCTGAAATCCACTAAAAAACTTGGAATGTTGATCAATCTAGACATGTCAAAAGCCTTTGACAGTCTTAGTTGCGACTATATCTAGAGCACCCTCCTAAATTTGGCTTCTCAAGACCTTGGATTCAATGGATAATTTCCTTGACCTCTTTGGATTTTTTCTCCATCCTTGTTAATGGATCTCCCTTGACCAGTTTCTCCTCATCAAAATGCATCGGGCAAGAGGATCCTCTCTCTCCTTTCCTCTTCATCCTTATGGTGGAAGGTTTGGGGCATTCCATAAAAGCGACAACAACAAAAGGACTTTAGAAAGGGGCTATGACTTCATGGGGAAGCACAAGCAACAACACATCAACAATTTGTAGACAATGTTATGCTCACAGGTACCCCCATAGTTCACGAAGCACGATCTATCAAACGATTCCTTGTTGATTTCATGAAAGCCTCGGGAACTTCCATCAACCAAGGTAAATCTTAGATATTTTTCTTCAACACTCCTCTTGCTATTCAAGCTAATCTTGCTTAGATTTTGGGCTATCAGATATGCACTTTTCCTTCTAAATATTTGGGAGCTCCTTCACTAGAAAACTCCCTAAAGCAAGTCTCCTGGGAAGACCTTCTAGCAGGGATGGCTTAAAAACTTGAGTGTTGGTCCTTCCATTTGCTCAACTTGGTGAGAAGATTAGTTATAGTCAAATTAGTCTTATAGGCAATGCCCATGTAGCTCTTTTTTGTTCTAGTTGCTCCTAAGTACATCATAAATGTTGTCATAAATTTGCACAAGACCTTCCTATGGGGGGGAAACAATGAGCGTCAAAAAAGGGCACTTGTGTATTGGGAAACGTTTGTCTCCCAAAGTTGGCAGGCGAGTTAGGTTTTTGAGATACATAAGTCCAAGGTAAGGTTATGGGGGGAAATTATGGTGGTGATGGTTAAACAATCCACAACATTGTGTGCGCGTTTATGGAAACATAAATATGCAAGAGATGTACTTGACATTCAATTAATCCTCACAAGGATCTCTCCTATGCATTCCAACATTTGGAATATTGTATGTCAAAACATAACGTTGATCCAACACCATTGATTTTGGGAAATCCATAATGGGATGTTGCCCCTCTTTTGGGATGACTCGTGACAACAATTACCCAAATGGTTGAAAAGAGCAGACCTCCAAAAGACCAAGACAACTATGCTCGCTCAAAACAAAACGGTGGTTGCACAATATTGGCTCCCTGTAACAATTGATCCCCAATGGTGCATCTGGTTTCCCAACAACCACTAGTTGAGGTCCCAGGAACAATTTAATTTCAAAATCTTTCGGGATGAGTTCGACTCAAGGAAAATCCACATTAATCATCAACAAGATAGACTGCATTGGTGCAGCTCTACAAGTGGCGACTTCACAATCAAAGAAGCGTACCACATCACCATTGGCCACAAACATCATCGTAAGAAAGAAATATGGAAAAGAATCTGGCAACAGAAGTTGTGGCCAAAAGTCTCAACTTTCTTGTAGTTGTTGGCACATAGAAGAACTTTAACATGGGACAACCTCCTCAAAAAAATCTTTTCAAGCCCTTCAATCTGCCCTCTCAACAAAGCTCAGACACAATACATTGAGCATCTCTTCAAATCTTGCTCCTTTTTCGTTGACCTATGGGGCAGGGGTGAACTAATCTTCAGAAGGTTTAGCCGCAAGCGACAAAGTATTCAAGACACCATCAAAAATTGTACTCAAAGCATCACCCAGAGCCCAATTGTTAATAGAGCTTGGCAATTTCTACTGGGCTTCATGCTCTGGGAAATATGGAAGGAGAGGAATAGGTGCATCTTCAAGGAAGAATACTCAAATCCCATCAAAATATGGGACCACATAACTTGGCAATACATGAATCAATCCTAATCCAACCATGGTCGAAGCAAGATTGGAACAACAACCAACCTGAGAGAAGTATCCCACATGCCCTAAATATAGATCCAAGCAAGGCACCTTACATCTTGAAAATCACTTCTCCTCTAAGCAGAGTGCTCTCTAGCTAGTTTCCCCCTCCTCTCAACTTCATCAAACTAAACTTTGATGGGGCATCAAAAGGTAATCCGGACATGGTGGGCTATGGTTGAATCTTCAGAAATGACCATGGCACCATCCTCATAACTTAGGCAGGGAAGCCTAGTACAAACAACAATAATGCAGCATAAATCAAAGCCCTGGAAGAAGGCCTTAAGATCACCACTAACAAACGCTACACCAGATTGGTAGCTGAGGGCGATTCACAACTGATTATCTGAATGTTGACTCACATTCAACATGGCTCTCCTCTTCAAAAAATCTCAACAAGTTGGTGTCATGAAATATCTATTGAAAGTATTACACACCTCATCAAAGAGATCTCGGCTCTCATCTCTTCTCATATTCGATGCTCAACAAATAAACTAGCCAACAAACTGGCTAACGAGGGAATCCAAAGTGGTCAAGACAGGCCCTAGAATCCTCAACAAAATGATTCACTAAGGACAACATGCTTTGGCCTTGTATCAATGGATTGGCAATCCACTGATGGGGTGTTGGGGAGGAGAGGAACATAGGAATCAAGCCAATATCCCACGTAGACATTTGATAGGAATGAAGGAGCTCATAATGTCCCCACATGCAGAACCTTGGGAATGTTAACATCGGCGCCCAACCCAGACCGGTTAATAACCAAAACAATGAGAAGTGAGCGTGGCACATGTCCCTCGGATGAAGGACCCTCTGGGCTTAGTTGTCGTGGGAGCAGGGAGATGGATATGACACACGACATTTGGTTGGGGTTCTATTTGCGGGACAAAAGGTGCATAGAAGACTCAATGCAAATGTTATTACTGCCCAATCTTAATACTTATGTCTCGTTTGTTGAATCCTCCGGGATAAATTACCAAATAGAAATGTGGAAAGCACAAGCCAAAGAACCTCAGCATGTCGTTGTTCTTCGGGATGGCAGGAACTCGACGAAAATCCAAAGCAGAGTGTCTTGGACTGAATTTGCAAGCAACGGTGGCGACAGTAGGGAGCTATGTGAACCCACACCATGTCCATCTTTGATTCAAATAAGCTTTGGCTTTGGGAAGAGAAATGTGGGTTCGATGGCACAACGATGAGGATACCGACCTGGGTACATGCGAGCGAGGGCGCACTAGTGGAGCAACCCACCAACAATCCAATATAAGGGACCTCCAGTACCTGCGTGCAGAGGGAGGCCCAAGCCGTGGCGACAACATTCCATGTGGCAACCCTACCACACATTCAAGTGCACCTGGAGGACATGGAAGCAAAAATTCATCTGGATCATAGCTTAACGCTGAACCAGAAGGCAGAAGAGACAATAATCAACTGGGTTCCGAATATTGGCAGCTCGAGAGGTCGAGAAACTAAATATTGGAAAACGATAGAGTTGTATTGGCACCTCAAGATGTTGTTGGGTCAAATGTTGCAAACCAAAGAGGATGCTCATAACATAATTCAATTGCAATTGGATCAGTTCCACCTATTGCTCCATGAAGTCTTGGCTCAACTCTCGTCTTCAAGTTCTGTGATGACAGCTACAATGTCAAAGAATGCTCTGCCAACAACTCATGAGCCACCTTACGATCCCAAGACATCCTCATCATATGAATGAACAATATGCATTTATTCTTGGTCTTTTGTATCATGATGGAAAACAATAGATATGTCATAGGCTCTAATAGACCTCATATTTTTCTTTATAATGTTTATATAGCTAGACAGAATACAAGAAGGAACTTGATTCATACTCAATGGACAAAAGACTCATTTCTTTGTCATTGGTCTAGTTTCCCAAGTGAAAGGCTGACAACAAAGAACTTTTGTATGAATTTTCTACAGCTAGATTTATATAAGTAGTTCTGTGAGCTTACAAAAAAAAAGTTTTATTACATGGATTTACATATTCCAATATAAAGGAGATGTGCAATTCCTTTAGTACTTTACTCATTTCAAGGATGATATCCAGGGTAAACCCTATAATTTCCCAGGCATAAGCTCAATCAACTACAAGGCTCGAATTCATTACAACAATATACTCGTTAAGAGCTCAACATGTCACTTGTGAGAATTAAACCTCGATGGGGGGGATAATATCATTCCTCCCAAAGTCATTTAACTACTCTCTTCTAAAATCTTACAAGTCTCTTGATTCGTTTTTGGTGTCATGTACAAGGGGGTACATAATGCGTTGATCTGTTTTAAGTCCATTATAATGTTTGTATGTATGTTGTTATTGAAGAAGGGACATACATAAATGATAACTTTGAAAGGTTAATTGTATGTCGACAAGGTGTAGGCTAGCATAGACAGTTCGAGTTTCTAAAGGTTTGTTAGGTCTAGTAGTCAAGAATTGAGTCTAGAGGCTGTGACAAAGAGTATTTCGATTTCTACCTAAAATATTAAATACATGGTTTTTTTTCTAGAAAAAAAATATTATTCCTCCCAAACACCCAAGCTA